>CM017445.1:5811952-5841745 GCA_007726485.1 Eragrostis curvula | reverse complement strand
CGCGCTCACATGCACGACAAAGTTCAGAGTTGTTCATTCAGGGAAAGCAATCTAAATCTGAACTCAAGAAAAATTGCACGTAACCTGATGGATGAACTCTCGTTGTCTTTTTTCTGGAATTCTTTCAAAGCTAATGCTTTGTGTCACTGCTGAATGTATCACACTATCTCAGTACAGTAGGTGGTACGAAGTGCTTTATATTTCATACAGATAGGAAGCGTCATTTATTGGACCACGGTTGCTACTTGGAGTAAAACTGGGGCATCTGATGCATCATACTGTATATGGCATACTCATATCTCTTGCAGGCCACTCAAAAGTCAAAACTAACATTTGGTTCATTATGGAACACATTTATCCGAAGGAACAATATTCAGAAAACCTCTCCCTCTCTGAAGGTTCATGCTCATGATAACAATCTAGAATATGATGTGGTTCCTAAAAAGAGTCCAATCTACTGATATCACTGCTGCTTGCTGCTCAGTGGGAGTGAAAGAGAAGAGATTGCTGTTTTGGATGCAAGATCAGAGGAGGCGATGCATGTATATGTAGCCATTCCTGGTAATCGCTTCGAAGCAACGGCATGGCACAGGAAAAGTAGAAAATAGGACGCAATGCAGCAGTGGCAGTGCTTCAGCCACTTTTAGGGGCAGGCATGGGCCGCGAGACTGGGTTGGAGAGGTAGCAGGCCAGTGGGCCGGGTTCTAGACTGATGCAATTACATGGTAAAATCGAGCATTTTTCTTGGGCCAGAGGAGGCGACGTCCCACCTTAGAATTTCCTATACAGCACTTGAGTGCCAAGAGCCGTTGGGACACACAGTGTTTGAGATTCGTGCAAATAAAAATCTAACGGGCACGCTCCTTCTTCCTTCTTCTTCCTCGTTCAGTTCAACTGTGGACAAACGCCTGCTCGAGCTGCCCCCGCGCCCTGCCTGGACGCCACCACCGCACCCGCCCGAGCCCTGCCTACCTGGCCGCCGCCGCCGCCGCGCCCGTCCTACGCCACGCCGCAGCCGCCTGCGCCCGCCGGCCACCGCGCCTCACAAGGTGCGCCGCCCCTCCCGCCCGCTGCCCTTCCTGGCCGCCACCGCCGGACCCACCCGCACCCTGCCTGCCTGGCCGCCACCCGCCATCGCCACGCCCGGCCGCCGCCGCGCGCGCCCGAGCCGCGCCGCCCCACACCGCGCCACGCCCCACGCCACGCAGCAGCCGCCGTCATTGCCCCCGCATGCCTCGCCATGCCCCGCCACCATGGACGCCGGCAAGAGCTCCTCCGAGATGACCGGAATAATTTGTTGTGTTTATCAGAACATTTGGTTCACATGGCGGGAACATTTGGTTTAGGTGGCTGGAGCATTTGGTTGGGACAGCTGGAACATTTGGTTTAGGTGGCTGGAACATTCAGTTTAGGTGACTGGATCAAATTGCTTCGTCGGCCTGCTAGCTGGGCTGCGCACTGTTTTTGCTTTGATGGGCATTTGGGCTGAGTGCTCCAGGTGCTACATGGCACCTGAATGCTGTATAGGATGCTAAAAAAAAAAAAAAACCTGAATGCTGTATAGGGAGTTCCACCCGGGAGCGCTTCCCTGCCGACCACGTCAACACCCATGCGTCCTCCGCCCTCCCCCCCCCCCCCCCCCCCCCCCCCCACACCACCTGCGGCCCATGAACGGATGGCCCACAAATGTTCCGGCCTCTTGTTCCGGCCTCTGGAACAAATGTTCTGGAACAAAATGTTCCGGCCTCTGGAACAAGTATTCGCACACATAGGAACAAATTTTCCCAAGTCATGGAACAAATGTTCCGGCTTCCTGGAACAATTGTTCCGACTCGTGGAACATCTGCCTTCCGGAACAAATGGCATGGCGAGCGGCGCCGGCTGCCAGCGGCGACAGCGCAGGGCGAGGTACGACGGCGCGGGGCGAGGCACAGCGGCGCGGCGCGGCGGCGCGGAGTGAGGCGGGGCAGGCGGGCATGACGGCGGGTCAGCTGGGGCGCGGCGGCGGGTTCAGTGAGGGGCACGGCGGCCAGGCGGTGCCTCGGGCGGTGGGGCGCACGGTGGCGAGTTCAGGCGGAGGAAAAATCCGGAGGAGGAAGAAGAGGACTCGTCCTGGCCTTTATTGGGCTGATTTGTGAGCGTGGGCCGCTGGTCTTGAAGAAACAGGTTGGGGAAGAGGGGTGGGCGGAGGAAGGCTGCTTGTTGACGTGGGCGGAGGGGAAGAATCCCGGTCCCACCCACCTTGGTCACAACTAAGCTCCGCCCCTGCGGCGCAGGCTAGTCAATGAGTGTTTCCTGAATCATGCCAATTGCCAAGGCTTTGAAGCTTTGGTCTTTGATAAACTTTGCTTCCAAGCATGCCAGGTGCCGAGAGAGCTCACATGCACGACAAAGTTCAGAGACAAATCTCCCAACTTGTTCATTCAGGGAAAGCAATCTCAAGTCTGAAGTCAAGGAAAATTGTACGTAACCTGATGGATTTACTCTCTGGCTTCTGTCTGGAATTCTTTCAAAGCTAATGCTTCGTGTCACTGCTGAATGTACCACACTATCTCAGTACAGTAATTGGTACGAAGTGCTTTATATTTCATACAGAAAGGAAGCGTCATTTATTGGACAACGGCTGCTACTTGGAGTAAAACAGGGGCATCTGATGCATCATTCTCTATCATGTGCGTAGATCATGCTGTATATGACATACTCATATCTCTTGCAGGCCATTCAAAAGTCAAAACTAACTTTTGGTTCATTATGGAACACATTTGTCCGACGGAACAATATTCAGAAAACCTCTCCATTTCTGAAGCTAGATTGACGCGCATCATGTTTATTATCAACTCGAAACGCCCATTTCATAACACCAGAATTCATAGCTAAAATACATATGGCATGCAGTGTACTCTCTTCATAGCAAACTGATTGAAGCCTCAATGCCTGACAACACCTGATGCATTAATGTGCAAAACTGATCACTCAAGTGTTGTGGGACAGAACAAATCACAATATTTTCTCATACAGGACGCTTATTATTTGTCAAGCACCACGACTGAGAGTTGGCATCCATCCAATGTATTACAGTTCTACAAAGATATGAGCCAAAGATAACTCTTAATGGAGAGTGACAACAAAAATGCAGGATAGAGTTATCTTTCTGGCTTCTCATAAGGGCAGGTACAAGCTACACGTAAGCAGTCTCATAGCCCACCTCATGCAACGCCATGTAGGATTTTTGATGAGGTGGAAGAGAGAGAGGGTGGTGAGAGAAAGAGGTGGTTGTTTCGCAAAGCAACCACCTCATGCGCTAGAATTTAGGAGTATAGTATGAGACGGCTTATACATCATTGTACGAGTTATAGTTGGCATGCAACTCATAAATATTCCTTTGCTCATCCATAAATTAAGGAAAGATGTAATTACTACGAGACAACTAAAACAATCACCCATTGTTCAGGTGGTTTGATAGACCATCTGAAGAGTACGTGTTACGCATGAGACGAACTATGAGACAACACCTTTATGCTTGCCCTAACTGTTGCTGATCCCTGAACTCCGTTAACTTACTTCTGATGAATTCTGCCATGAGGCTGAGAAAACATGTGTGTCGAATCTAGCATGTGCACGATGAACCTCTCCGATGCAGGCATAGAAGCATTCAGATTAACAACGACCTGCTCAGATTCAGTCCACCTTGAGGCACGATAGTCATGAACCGGCGGCTGCTTGAGGAGACACGAAGCCGAAGGAGCTTCGCTACCATTGCAATCTCTGAGATTGCACAGCGAGAATACGTCTCTGCGACGATCCGCCGCACGAACGCATATGGCACCTGTTCGTCGAGCAACTGGGGCCTCTCCTCCTTCCCACCGTGAGTGCATCTGTATTGAGATTTGTGATGCTGTGTGTTCGCTTTTCAGTAATTATGGTTGGACTAATCAATCCCTGCTCGTCTGTATATGTGCATGCCCAATACAATTCAACCTTTATTCTTTTCTTTGGGTTTATTGGTCTATCCCGAAAATGACTGAGATAAATAGCTCAGTGCAACGTCGAATGATCTCTCTTAGCCTGTTAGCTCACCGTAATGACATGACATGCTGCCCTTGTGACATAACATTACATCATTGTGCAGGTCCGATGATGATGAGTTCAGTGTTGAGATACACCACGTAAGGTTTCTCTATGGAGCCGAAGGCAGCAAGACATATATTGATGATAAAGTCGATTGGTATGACCATTGTGAATCAGATTCTTGGTCACTCCTGCATATTTATGATTTTATCGAGGAGCTATAGCACGGTCAAGCACTGTGATTGAGTGGAATGCCAACATGGAGAAAATGAAATCACTCAACGACGATCCTTAAGAAATCCCTCCTAATTAGTGGTGCAGAGCCTTTTTTAGTGAGTTCCCCAAGTGTGACATTTTATTAAACAACAACTCTGAGGTCTTTAACAATTAAGCATTCTTTTAGACAAGTTCGTTTCATTGCAATGCTTATTTAATTGTGACTCGTTTATAATTTCAATTCTAGGTATATTCTTGATGCTAGGTGTTTGCCCATCTTATCGATGCTACAAAGGATAAAGGACCAGATGATGCACAGGATATACACAAAGCAAAAGGAGTGCGAGGAATGGCCTGGAGTCATATGTCCGAAGATAAAGAAAAAGGTTGAGAAAAACTCAGCCAATACTTGCTATGCATTACCTGCTGGGATGGGGGTGTTCCAAGTAACAGATAGAGACTTACAGTACATTGTTGGCATAAGGGCGATGCGCTGTGACAGCAAGAGATGGCAACTAAAAGGAATTCCATGCAATCATGCTATCTCATGCCTGAGGCATGAAAGGATCAAGCCAGAAGAAAAGGTATCATTCTGCTACACCATCAAAGCATACAAGCAAGCTTATGGATCGGACATCATGCCTGTGAGAGACAAAATTCATGGGGAAAAGATGAATGGGGTGTAAGAAGTGATGTAAATCACAATAAGAAGGGATGTAAGAAGAGGAAAGCAGACCAATGTGAGAGAAACAATTAGTAAAGGCCAGGGTGTCTGCTAATGAAGAAGAACATGTGAGCTAGAATATCATTATAGCATAACATGATTTTTGTGTGCTACACTGGTGGAGCCAGCATCACATCACTCCGGGGAGGGGGGGGGGGGGGGGGGGTGTTGGGGTGTGGTGATGATGGCGGGTGTCGCCCATGTAGTCAGAGCTGCATGCATGTGATGACTGACATGGTGCTAGGGCCAAAAAATTCAAAGCCTGCCAAGAAAGTTGCACTACGAACCTTGGCTACCTTCAATACTTCGATGTGAGGAAGGCAAAAGGCTGCATTGCCTAGGAAATAGACAGACGACTTCCCGGGGGGGGGGGGGGGGGGGGGGGGGCTGTGTTGGCGGGGTCTTGTGCGAGGACCCCAGGTTGGCCGATACCTAGCTCCGCCCCTGGTGTGCTATGATCATCTTTCTTTTTTTTTTTCAATCCAAACTATAGGAAATGCATCCATCCTTGAAACTTTCAATGGGAAATAGCCAAACAACAAAGCACATCTATTTTCTGCTACACCATCAAAGCATACAAGCAAGCTTATGGATCGGACATCATGCCTGTGATAGACAAAATTCATTGGGAAAAGATGAATGGGGTCCAAGTAAAACCTCCTTTTTACAAAAAGAAGGCAGTCAGGCCCAAAAATATTCAAAACCTGGCAAGAAAGTTGCACTAGCAACCTTGGCTAGCTTCAATACTTCACTGGTGAGAAAGGCAAAAGGCTGCATTGCCTAGGAAATAGACAGATGACTTCTTGGGGGGGGGGGGGGGGGGGGGGGGGGGGGGGGGCGCTGTTTGTGGGGGTTGGCGGGGTGCGTGCGGGATGGGGTGTGAGGACCCCAGGTTGGCTGATACCAGGCTCCGTCCCTGGTGTGCTATGACCATCTTTCTTTCTTATGATCCAAACTATAGGAAATGCATCCACGTTGAACCTTTCAATGGGAAATAGCCAACAACAAAGCACAATCACTCAGGTGGAGCAGAACATCATTGTTGCACACAATAATTTTTTTGTATGATGATCGATTTTCAATTTTTTTGTCCTTTATATTTTAGGATATGCAGCTCCCTTACAATGGCCAACAAAGCACTTCTGTCATGCAGACATTTATGAGTGAGGTACCAAATAATTCAAAATTGTTATGAGTCTTTCTCCAAGTTCTATATTTCTTAGTCTTCTAATAATCATGCTTTTTCAGGCCGCCACAAGCAGTCAAGATGCAGCTGGAATACCACCACCAGAGTTGTCAGAATGTGATTTTATAGCCACGCTCAAGTGGGATGGTGTGCAGCCTCCTTTGACTACAGCAACAAAGGAAGGAGGAGCAACGATATGGAAGAACATGGCAGCACCTAAAAAGAAAACTGCTGTTCAGAAATAATAGCTTTTAGTTCTGCAATAGAACTGCTGAAGAGATAGGCTTTCTTTTGCGTAAGCAGCAAAACTTAAGTAATGGATCTTTTTTGTGCAAGCAAGACGTACGTCGACATGGGCTTGCAATTGCTTCTCTTTTTTTCTCTCTTGTGCAATACAAAAGTTCACTCTATTCTAAATTTGATTACGATGCAACTGTTATGATTCTACTTGTGTATCAGTCATCGCGGCCACCACACCGGCAGCTGTCCATGGTCTTCAACTAGCGCTTTGGCAGTCAGCAACAAACGGGTGCCATGATATTGACGAGATGCCCCCCCCCCCCCCCCCCCCCCCCAGTGGCCAGTTCAAGTCCGGGTCGATTAGAAAACAAGAGATTAAATGTGGGAAGTTAGATTTAAATTAGGAAAATAGAGATAGAATCCATATCAGATCTATTTAGATTTTTCTTAGGCAACCGGTCGAGTCCGCCCTATAAATATGAATAGATTGTACAACATTTAATCAAGTAAAAAAGGAGTTTATCTCTCCAATTACTCTCCTCTCTCCCTGGCCGCCGTGCACTCTTCCCTCTCTCCCTAGCCGCGCAGCCCACTCCCCTCTGCCGTGCTACACCGCCACGCCCCCATGCCACCGCGCCGCCCTGCCTTAGGGCTGGTGCTGCCCTAGCGGCCGCCTCCCTCGCCGGAACTCTAGCAGGAATATAACATCTTGTATCCAGAGGCCTTCATTGATCCTCTCCATCCCTTCTGCTGTCATGGCAATCGACGACAACAACATGGCAGAGCTTTTGGAGAAGATGGACGAGTTCGGTCGTGATCTCCTAGCGATCTATGAGAGGATGTTTCGTCGCTTGGAGCTCGCAATGGCGGCAACCTGTACACCGACGTCGCCACATCCGTCGGTACCACAGGAGGTGGCGCCTGTACCCTCGGACGCCTCAACATTGACCACGCAAACAATGGGAGCTACGAACAAACCCACACAGGAAAAAATGGATGACATCAGCAATGGCAAGATCACGGCGATCCTAGGCGCCGAAGGTTGCACCATGCGCCTACCTCCGCATCCTCATCAACACGGGAGCAACTCACAACTTCATCGACCTCTCCGTCATCATCAAGATGCATCTACTAGTTCATCTCATCACTGTTAGCCTGACACTGGAGCCGAGAGCTTAGGTGATTTGATGCGGTGTAATCCACAAGATGCCGCTCGATCTTGGTCCAGACACGCACAACGTCGTTGTCTACACCATGCATCTGCTGGATTCTATGGATATGGTGCTCGGTATTCTTTGGTTGGAAACTCTCGGATCGATTGTCTGGGATTTTTTGGCACTCTCCATGAGCTTCTTCTTCGGAAAGAAGCATCATCTCCTGGTAAGCCTTGATTCACCTCTTTATCAGCCTTACCATTCTGCTACTGTTGACGGCCGTTAAGTACCAATTTTGACCGTCAAATATCTCAGAAAATAAAGGAGAAAGTAATATTTCTTACATGCATATTTGTTTAAAATAACATATTTCCGCTAGTCGATCGATGCCACTGCATCGGTCCAATGGTCACCTTGATTGCTCTATTCCTAGCTACTCAAGGGGTTTTGGAGTATTATTTGGCAATGCAAACATGGTGTTTGGATTGTTGAATATCGTTGGATGCGGGTGTGCCCCACGGTTTGTAAAAGTAGGCGGCAGGTGGTGACAGCCATATCCGTCCCTTGTAATCCTCCACTTTTGAGTACTACGTAAGAGTTCTAAATTGCCGCAATCGCTTGGCAAACCCAGCGTAAGCCGGTCCCTTGGTAGTACCTGGGTGCATAGAACTAAGTCCTAGATGTGTGTATGTATGTGCATTTGTGTATAAGTTGTAGAACCTATGTAAAGATGTACACTCAGAACCTTGGCCCTTTCTTGTTTCTCTCCACTTAGATTTATTTATCATTTCTGGGTTGATTCTTCTGTGTGTCACACTATCCCTAGCCTATTACTTACCCCTGTTTTTGGAATATGGTCTAGTAAGATCATTTGTAATCATGAACATAATACTCTCTTAACGTCCGTCTTCCCGTGGGATAAAATAAATAACAATACCTTGAAACACTCCTGGGTGATGCTACAACAGTATATTCGTGTGCTTGTGGATTTTATCTATGATCGTAAGATGTACCAGCAGCTACTATGGGGAAGCTTGACGAAGCGCCTTGGGTAGAGCCGCAGGAGTTGTCTTGGCTCACCCAAGGTCCCTCTCTACGCCACCACTAGTGCCTGAGGACACTGTCATGGGTGGACCGCGATGCGTGCATGACATCTTTGACCTTTTGGATGCATGCTCCAGCATCTACCATGACATCTATTGGGAGGTGCACCACGACAGAGAGCTCTCAGCTCTCATGAAGATGATCCAAGCTGGAAAGGCTCCACGTGCTTGGGCGGCATGGGAGGGCCTCATCTTTTTTGACAACCGCATCTACTTGCCGGCTTCGCCTCATCTCCTCACACGCCTCATGAAGGTGCTGCTTGCTCAAGGAGAGGAGGCTTTTCTACACCAGGTTGTCGTGGGCATCCACATGCCTTGCACGGTGAATTCCGTGTGCTGCTTACCCTCCTCGGTGCTCCTACTTCAAGAGCTTCCATGGGCTACATTAGAGGAATTAGACGTCAGATTCATAGATATATCAGGCGGTGAGTTCCCTCTAGTTCGCCGCGTCTTCTTCGGTGTTCCTCCAAGTTCTCCTACTTTATCATTGGCTGATGCTCTGCATCATGGATTTGACGGCATCATGACCCATCACTCATGTTGTGTTTCTGGTGACAACTGATGGTGCACTCCTACCGATGGAAGACTTGGTGCACCTCCCGTTCCCGGTACCCCTACAAGATGCCGATCCTTCTTCATCAACATGGGAGTCCCTAGGAACCTCATCACCCCACACGGAACACCAGCGATTTGTGGACATGATCCCCATCTTCGCGCTTCTTCATCATCATGGGATTTGTGGGAGAACTTGCCCACACCTTCTGCCTTCATGTGGATCGCACATGGTGGAACCTCCTCGATGACCTGGTCCTTGGTAGCATCGCCATGACTCTACGTTTCTGCACTACGCTGGTGTCACACACGCGGAAGTTTGGACCCAGCTGGATGGTGCCCCAGAGTGAGGACACGCTGGACTTCAAAGGAGGAGGATATGTTATGGGCCAAAAGCGCATCGATGATGACGGGGCGGCAACAACGGCACCGCAACACAGCGGTGGCAACCCATAGGGCCCATGCCGGAGCTGCCCTAGGGGACCAGGGGTTGCCAGGTGGGTCCGGCCCTAGTGCCTCTCCCTCCCAATGGCTAGGTCAAGTCCGGATTGGATTAGGAAACAATAGATTAAATCCAGGAAGTTACATTTAAATTAGGCAAATAGAGATGAATTCAGATTAGATCTATTTTGATTTTTCTTAGGCAACAAGTCGAGTCCGCCTATAAATATAAAGGGATTGTACTAGATTTAATGAAGTAAAAGGGAGTTTATCTCCCCAATTGCTCTCCTGTCTCCCTATCCGCCCCCCCCCCCCCCCTCTCCCTAGCCGCACAGCCCCCTCCCCTCTACTGCGCCGCCTCCGCCTCCCTAACTAGAACTCTATTAGAAACATAACATTAGTGTTCAGAGACCTTCATCAATACTCTCCATCCCTTCCGCTACCATGGCAATTGACAAAAACAACATGGTAGAGCTGTTGGAGATGATGGATGAGTTCGGTTGAGATCTCCAAGCGATCTGTGAGAGGATGCTTCTTCGCTTGGAGCTCACAATGGCGGCAACCCGTACACCTACGTCACCGCGTCCGTTGGTTCCATATATGGTGGCGACCATACTTTTGGATGCTTCTCCATCGACCACGCCAACAATGGGATCCGCGAACAAACCCACACTTGGAAAAGCCGCCGACGTCAAGAAGGGCGAGATCACGATGATCCTGGGCGCCGTAGGTCACACCATGCGATTGGATGGAGTCCACTTCGGCACCAATCTCCACATCCTCATCGACGTGGGAGAAACTCACAACTTCATTGACCTCTCTGTCACCAACAAGATGCATCTATCTTGCAAGATGTTGTACTTGGCATGTCATTTACTCTTGATCTTTCTTTGAGTATTTCTAGGCAGGGTTCCATTTTGAGCTGGGCGGCATGTGTTGGGCTGCATCCCAGGTTGCTACCAGGCCCAGCTGGACCACCCCCTGAGTCCGCCATTGGCCATTCTGGCCAATCACTTCGAAGCAAGGCCATGGCACCGAAAAGTAAAAATATGGCACAGCGCACAGCGTAGGCCGGCCAATGACTTCTTCATGAATCATGCCAAGGCTTCAAGCTTTGGTCTCTGATAAACTTTGCTTCCACGCATGCGGGGTGCAGAGAGAGAGAGAGAGAGAGAGAGAGAGAGAGAGAGAGAGAGAGAGAGAGAGAGATTGATGCTTGGTTCGCGACAAAGTTCAGAGAAAAAGCTCCCAACTTGTTCATTCAGGAAAGCAATCTCAAGTATGAACTCAATTAAAATTGTGCAATGAACAAACGGCAACCTGGCGGATGAACTATCTTTGCCTTTTGTCTAAAGTTCTTTCAAAGCTAATGATTCGTGTCACTGCTGAACGTAGCATACAACAATTGTTTCTCTGTATATGTTCAGAATTCACCACATTATCTCAGTACAATAGGTGGTACAATGTGCTTTCTATTTCATACAGAAAGGGAGCGTCATTTCTACCTGGAGTAAAACAGAGGCATCTGATGCATCATTCTCTGTCATGTGCGTAGATTATGCTGTATATGGCATACTCATATCTCTCCCAGGCCACTCAAAAGTCAAAGCTTATGGCATCTGATGCATCATTCTGAATAAAGCTTATGGCATCTGATGCATCATTCTCTTTCATGTGCATTGATTATTTAATCAAAGCACGTTTATTTCTTGCTTTCCAGATGGCCCAGCAACTCGCTGCAAAGCTTTCTGAATAAACTTTTTCATCTCCAGGCAGGACCAATTTGCCAAAATTGCGATACACTGGTTGGTCTAGTTTGGGCATTGAAGCAGATAGCTAGAATCCCACAAACTACTTTGGCTGCACAACATCCAAAGAGGAGATGATCCACTGATTATCCTTGAGGACAGAACCGACGAGAAGGGTCTCCTTGACATTTCCGTTTGACCATATTATCTTTGGTAAGGATAGAATTATTCTCAACTAGAAGCTGGGCATCTGCCTGAAGTCAAAATTGAAATCTTCAATTTCCTCTTGAACCCGTTAAAATTGAAACAATATTTGAAGTAGTAAAAATTCTAAAGGTTGTCAAGCTTAAACTGAACTTTTTCATGCTGTTGTTGAACGATAGAACATAGGTGGCAAGTAATACATGGTCAGATAATTCGTTCTATATCCAAGATCATATAGTTGGAAAAAGGTGTCATGGGAAACTGAATCGGGATAACTATAGGTATATGTAGCTAGTTCTCTGTTCTTTGTACAGAAACTAACCATGTACATAAAACTAACCTTAATAAAAGTACAGTAGGAGAATCCCCTCCTGTTTTCCGTCAAAAAATAATTATAGGTATAATTATGAAACTGAAAAGTTGAAACTATAGCTGGCAATTTTGTATAGCATAAAGCCAAATAAGTCGACGACGGTGGAGAGGCTGGTTGCTGGTGAGCGCCGTGGCCGCGCCAGCCACTGCCGTCCCGATGCTTGCATCGTCGCCATCGTGGTTGAGGAGCAGCGTGCGTTGCCGGACTCCAGCATCTCGATCCACCTGGTGGCACCCAACTTGGCCAGCCTGAGGAGCTCCACCGCGGACGACGACGGGGTGAGGTTGGTGACAGGGCAAGTCAGGTGCATGCCCACCACGGACGATGACGAGGTGAGGGCCACAGGCGATGCGCTATCCCTCGCACGGAAGCCTAAACGATGCGCGCCCCGCCTCCCACGCCTCCACCGCCACACGCCGCGCGCCACCCCCGACAACCAAGCGCCAACAACGCCCACCATGGAGATGGTGCGGCGGGCGTCGCCACCTCGGCCTGCTCCGTCCAACCCCATCTCAGTTCACACAGGCCGAGGCAGTATTTATTAGACAGAGGACGCAGGAAATGAACAAGAATCACCGCTCTTGACGAAGTGTAGAAAGAATCAACACGCAGCGACGACACGAAGCATGAGAAGTAAAGATGAAGTAACACAGAAAAAGGCACTAATCACGCCCTAGGAAAACAATTTCGGCGAAATTTCACCGAAATATCCGACATTTCGCCTTTTTCGGTAGGGTCCGAAAAGTACCAACGAAATTCAGTCCTTGACCCCCTACACGAGTCCAGATTGTCTAGTTTATGTATGCAATCATGATATTATATAGATTTGAGACCCTTTCTTGTGAAATCATGTGAAAACTTTGTAAAAAATTTAAATTTTGTTCGCCGAAATTTCCGAAATTCCCGAAATTTCATGTTTATCGGTGACCTCCGAAATTTTTTTGTTCCCGAAATATTTTTCCTAGATCACGCCCATAACAGGATCGAATTGCATTGGCGCCAACCCAAACATAAAACGACATAGGCCAGCACATGCACGTCCCAGCGCAGCAGCGCTAGAGGAAGGGCCTTCTTTGAGTTGAATTATTTTTACACAAATCCTTCAGGTGACCCTACTTCGGCAGCACCACAGGCGTTGGAGTGGGCTCCAAGATCACGTTCCACGTCTCCTCTCGGACCTCCTCCTTGGCTTGCGCTCGGCACCGCACGCACTTGCTGTTCGATCGTCCACTTCTCCGTGCGCCCAGCCGCATTACCGTCGACGCCGCCGCCGGCCGCCGCATCCTTGCCCTCGACGAGCCTGATGTAGTCGGCGGTGTCGTCCTCGTCGTGTCGTCGGCGGCGTGGTAGCGGAGGACACCGAGCACGTACGCCGCTGCCCTGTGCCCGGCGTTGGTGGCCCGGGCGAAGCATTGCGCCGGCAGCCAGTCCCGCTTGCTGGTCCGATCCGCAGCGAAGACGAGTGTGAGCCCGGCGAGGAAGCACGCCTCCGTGCGGCGAGGTGCTTCACGACGGCGCGGTACCGGTCGCGCTCTAACCGCTTCATCCCGTGCTCGGTGTCCTCAGCTACCACACCGTGTCGCGCTCACACCACGCACCGGCCGACGGCGCCCTCCCGGCACGCTGCGTGCATCGCCGGCAGCTTGCCTGCGCACTGGCGATGTCGACCACCATGTCGTGGGGGAGCTAGGTGGTCCTGCGGCCTCCGTCCCGCCATTGCCGCCGCCATGCTCCGGGTCAGCACCATGCCTCAGCATCACGACCATCACAGCGACGTACGGGCAACACGAACAATCCAATTACGGCTCGATGGATTACCAATTCAGAACAGGAACCGAAACAGAATTAAAAAGTGGAATGAATGGGCACCAAAGCTCGCACAGCAGAAGCAAAACGAACAGCCATGGCACAGCGCAGCGAGAGGCTAGCTAAAGAAGAAGAACAGAAACCACAGGTCGAGCACAAAATGGCACAGCAAGCAGACGGGCGAGCATCGTATTTATAAACGAAGAGATGCAGAAGAAACCAAATGCTCAGCCACAAAGACACGAACACGTAACGCAGCCTAGGCGACGTGCCATGCAGCGAACAGATCACGACGAGCACCGTATGCAGAAGATGAGCAAGGCATGGGCAAAAAAGCATGCAAGAAGATGGGCAAGGCATGGGTGCAGCTTGGAAGCATGCACTTGAGCAACGCATAGAAGCATCAGAGGCAAGAATGCACTGCACTCAGACATCCAACGCACATGCATGGACGCATGCTATCAGAGGATCCACCGCCCCAAGCTACGAAACAACGGGAAAAAACGCCAGGCCAAGCCACGCAAACGTGCACCGAAAGTTCGACGAAGGCTACGCAACGAAACTTCGACGAAGCCAAGCGTCCGCAGGTACGCGTCGTAAACAGGATCGCACGGTCAACCCACACAAGAACGACCGTGATTATTCGGCCTACGCGGCCGCCCAGAAACGCTCGCTTTTCAACTCGTTTCATCGTTTAGGATGAGCCATGGGAAGATTTTAATTTTCTGAGGTAACTCTTCTTTCCAGATGTGCTTAAAAGAGCAACCAGCTGAATCATTTCAAGTTAGATGTTCATAAACTGATTTAACAGAAAACTTTCCATTAGAGTTCCACAGCCTGCCAGCATGGTAAGTTGCATCACTAAGCACTTATTCATTTAATTGGGCAGCAAGTTCATACCATTGTTCATGAAGGATAGCTTCACTTTGAACGGGATCACCCAGTCTCTACTAGCACACGCAGCCACAGAAATATCCTGGTTCTCACAGAAATCAAAGATCAGGGGGTACTTCAAACATAAAGGTTCATTTCTCAGCCATATATCCTTTCAAAGTCTACTTATTTGCCCATTTCCCACCATCATTTTTCATCCTCTGAGATAAATCTCCCAGACCTTGAGTAAGTCAGTCCAAACAGGAGTTCGCAGAGCCGATGGGTTAATCATGATTGCATTTAGCTCTAATCAAATCTTGCCATAACCCTTCCTCATTTTCAATTCTCTGCCACAATTTACAAAGAAGGCTAACATTGAGTTTCCTTATATTCTTAATGTCCAGGCCACCTTTTTTTCTTTGATTTACACATTAACAAGGTGGTATTTCCTCTTGGTTCTTCCACCTTGCGAGAAGAATTTTCTTCTGGCTTTATCCATTCTGTTAATCATAGTTTTAGGGAGAAGAAACATAGATATATGGTAAATAGGGAAATTCGTTAAGCTGGAGTTAATTAAGATTGTTCTAAAAAAATAAAATAAAATAAAATTTTATATTAATAAAAATAAAAAATATTAGCAATATAATAAAGTATCTAAGATATTTCAATTTGAATTATGAACATACAGATTTCGTAAACAATACTATGTTTGATTCCGTCCCCAACACATTTTACAACCACATAAAGTACCCAGGGAAAAGATGAACTAAGCCACCTTCCTATCAGTGACATTCCTCATACAGATGCTTTTCATTTCTATCACTGTATCTTATTCGAACTTGTGTTGTTTCAGTTTAGCAGTCTATAGCTTTGAACTGGATGGAAATTTTTTGGACACCATGAGATAATCATCGCATTGACTGTAGGCACCAAAAAAGTAACCTTTATAGTTCAAATTAGTAGAGTTTTATGGGAATTAGTACGACCATGGAAATTTTCAGGTTAGGGAGAGTTAGAAGCCCAGTTTAAGACAAGATAGAACTCGGCAAAGTTTTGGTAGGAAAATACACCTTGGCAGACACACTGAATTAGTACGGAGCAGATAGTGTTTTTGCAAATTTCCAATGTCGATTCATTGCCAAAGGTTATATGAGAATCATTGAAAACCATTGTCACCAAGTAACCTTAGCATCAAGTAATCAATCCAAAGTGCTACGTAACAAACCCATCAGATATGAATAATTCCTCCTTCAGATATGAAACACCTTAACATCGAGTCATCATTCCAAAGTACTATATCTAACTCTGCAATACTTCTAGGAAGCGAAAGAACGTGCCACAAAATCAACCTTATGTCACAGTATCTAGCTTGGCTTCAGAAGCGCCGCAACATCAAACAATTCCATGGTTACACCCATACAAAACACTGAAAGAGCATGTGGGAAAGTCACAATACTTCATTCTTCGGATTTCAATGAAGTACTCAGCAAGCTTGAGGAGAGAGCCTGTCATACCATTGTGCAATGAGAGGGTGCAGGACAGTGAATCACAGCTTCCCAGCTCCAATGAGTAGGCTTCTGTGCTACAGCTAGGGGGCATCCTAGAGGGCATCATGTGTTACAAATTGACTTCAGCAGTAGCTCCCACTCCAAGTGCTACAAAATCTATTCGTTCTAGTACTTGACATTTGATAATGGCCATATTATATCATACTAACCATAATCCTAACTTCTCAAGAGAAAAGCAAGCACAATAATCCACGACCAAACTAATATTGATAATTCTAACCATGCATGAATCTACACCCATCCCTGTTCGATCTGAGTTAATCGCAGCCTGTTAGCAATCCTTTCCTTCCGATCTGAGAGATTCCTTGAAGGCGTGAGTGCATGACCTGTGAATCCCACTGCTCCCCCTTTCCTTTTATTTATATATGGCACCGAGTGTGGCTTCCAGAAGGTGCAGCCAGTGCCTGGCCGACTCAAAAAATAGTGTCAGCAAATTTGAATACAGAGAACGGTGGGGATTGAGGAGGAGAGGCAACAACAGAACACCATACAGCAGTATCTCCATCCCCTCAGCAATTCAGCTGCCGGCTCCCTTCTCCTGGTGTCCTTCATCTACCGAGTTGGGCCCACCGGCCTCGTCTTCCCCCTTCCATGGCACCAAGGTCCACGGGGCACAGGTAGCCAAGGATGGTTGCGCGCAGAGGATGGCACCCACGAGCGACGAGGACACGATGGCCATGTCAACGGAGTGGGGCTGGAAGCCGGGGCGGCATTTGCGAAGCGTCACATCCCAAAATTTAAACAAAAGATTAATAAATCACTCCTGAAAAATTTCGTAAAATTATTAGGATTAAATCTAGATTTTTGAAAATAAAACTTGAAACTAGCTAACATAAGAGAAATAGGAAATTAATTGGAAATTTCTGTAAATAAAAGTGGGACATGCCAACATGTTTGTTAATTCTGGGTTTTGGATTTTTTAAATTATTTGAATTTGTTTGAGTTTATTTGGATTTGTTTTGAGTCTTCATTTGAATTTCCAAATCTGAGAAATGTTTAAACATTTCTTTTCCCCCTTATTCTCTCTGGGCCGAAACCCCCCTTTTCTCTTCCGCCCGGCCTGCTTCCCTTTCCCTTCTGGGCCGCGCCCCATCTTTTCTCTCCCCGGCCCAACTCCCTCCAGCCCGGTCCAGCCCAGCCCGTGCGCCACGCCACCTTCTCCCTCCTCGCCGCCGCGTGACTACCGCCGCGTCCAGGCGTTACTGCGCACCTACTACCCCAACACGCGCCGCCGCCGCGATGCACCTACTACCCGTGCCACCTCGCCACCCACCGCCGCTGTTGGGAGCGTATCATCGAAGCCTAGCGAAGCCCATGCGCCCACCTGCGAAGGGTTCAGAGCGTAAGCAAACGGTGATCATATAGATTAGTTTTACCAGTAGAAGGGTGAATGTGTAAAATAGTTTTACCAGGAACTCCTGGGGTCTCTCTATAAATACAAGACGACCGCAAGGGTCAGACAACGGTTTTTCGGGTCACGAGCCAGACTGTCATTCTGTCTGATCTTGATTGCCATGCATCTCAACAGCCTTCGTTCCGCACCGCGGACCAGAAGAGGGCTTCAACCGTCACATTCCAGTATCACCTCACGTTGAAGGCTTCGCCTCACCATCAAAGAGGGCTTCGATCCCTGCAATCCCGCAAAGACTTGTGTTGAGGGTTTCGCATCCCCAACGTTTGGCGCTGTCCGTAGGCCGAACCCACCATGAAAAGAAAACAAGAAGTCAACCCTTCGCGTGCCTCGAAGCCAAGAACCACCGAAGAGCAGAAGAATGACACGCTTCGATTCACAGCACAAGACATCAGCGTCACAGACTATCCGTACACCGATGCCCTCGTCATAAAGGCAGATCTGGAAGGATGGTTGGTACACAGAATAATGGTCGACACAGGCAGCCCTGTCAACATCATCTACACGACAAAACTCAAAAAGATGGGCATAGAAGGGCACTCCCAAGCCGCCACCCAAGCCCCGAAAGCCTTTGGAGAAGAAGAAGAAGAAGAAGAAGAAGAAGAAGAAGAAGAAGAAGAAGAAGAAGTCACAACAAGAGCAACAATTGACCCTGTTGTTCTGATTATGTTCATAGAAGCAAACACAGTTTTCAACTGCAGTTTGGTGGCAACATGTTTGTACCAGCTTACTGTGCAGGCTCATGAAAGTTTGAGCTGAGATGCTGCGGTTGTACTTCAGTTTATTTACATTGAAGCTTCTATGAAGGGAAATGTTGTCATGTTAACCATGTTACTGGTATGGTAAGCTAAAACAGATAGAATCAATTAAGCTTTGGACTCAGGTAGATTAGTAGCAATGGCAAACAACCAACTCGCTCCTTGTGTAGGTATAAGATTTGGATGATCTAGCTATTTATGCCTTATTAGGTTCGGCTTGGAGAAGGACCAGGCTTGAAATTGGCAGGACATGTGTAGGAACAGATGTAGTCAGTTGAAGGCTTATTTCTGAACCCAAAGTTGTGACTAGTAAAAAAAAATAAAGTGCTGGTGTGTTTTGAAATTTTCTGTACTGTACTGTTTTTTGTTTCTCACTGCCAGAAGATTGTCATCGCCATCAGCGACTTTGTGAATTGGTAATAAGCTCGTGGAAGATAGTTCCTGACATTGGCAACCATCGTCCTGAGCGTAGGGGCTGCTCAGCATATCTTGTCATCTACTTAGAACCAAATATACCCTGTCTTCACTCTTCAGCTTGGACTGAACATAGAGTGTGGATTTTCTACAACTGAATATGTTGTATATCCTGATAGTTAACTTCACTGGTTCAGCTTCGGGTTCCTTCGAGGAAATACCTAATCAGCTATAGTTTGATAAGAAAAAAAAAATTCCCATTTCATCTGCAATGTGTTGGGGATTGGCGGGAAGATGGCCAAACCCGGGAGAGCCCCAACGGGCGAAGCCCGAAGGGGGCATTGACTGATTAACTGACAGGCTTCGCATCACTCTCTGGTGAAATTGTCGTCCCTGCAGGAATCAAGCCGGCCGCCCGGAGCGAAGCTCGCCGCGCTGATGGAGCGCGCGGCTTGGAAGGAGGCTTCGGGTTGATGGGAAGCGAAGCCGCGGGCAAGCTCGTCGCGAAGGAAGGCTTCGGGATCATCGATGGCGCTGCGAGCGTCGCCACCCGAAGCCTTCGACGGTGGGCCATCATCTGCGAAGGCCTGACGTCATCGTCAGGCTAGGGTTTGAAGGCCACCCCTCACCATAATGCCCTTCGGACAATAATGTACAGAATATTCCAGGATCAATAGGCCCAGATCAGGGGTAGTTTAGACCATCTCATGTAACCCTGATCTAGGTATAAATACCCCCTCACCTTCCCTGTGCAGGGGGACGGTTTTTGTAAGCTCGTAAGGGCAAACATGCTGTCGGAATGTAACGCTTCGAGCCATACTTGTTATGCGAAGCATCTCGATGCTAACCCGGTGTTTGGGGAGTTTACCTAGGTAAAAACCCAACATTTGGCGCCCACGGTGGTTTTAGCACGAAGAGAAAGCTCGCATGGCACCTAAAAGAGCAAAGACGATGCCTGGGGCTTCGGGAGCGGACCCAGTGTCGCCGGGTCCTTCCACAAGGTCCCAGGCGTCAAGAGCTTCGCAAGGGGATCCCGAAGCACCAGTACCATCGATTCGGGAACCCGCTTTGCGGATCACAGGTTCCCGTACAGCAAATGAGAACCCGGAGCGAGCAATCGTATCCACAGGGCA
The DNA here is from genome assembly GCA_007726485.1 of Eragrostis curvula. NCBI lineage: Eukaryota > Viridiplantae > Streptophyta > Magnoliopsida > Poales > Poaceae > Eragrostis > Eragrostis curvula. The sequence continues at coordinate 5,821,773 of CM017445.1, read as the reverse complement.
AGACAACACTGCACGAGGAAATAATGTGAATCGTCAGGCGGAGCCAACTGAAGAAGAACTTCTGAACCCGCATGACACAGAAACAGATTCAGACGAAGACCAAGCTCAAGCCGACGGAACTAGAAGAGTAGCGTTTGATATTCCGGGACCAGTGATGCTCAAGCACAAAGAGCGCAAAACACAGCAGAAGAAGAAGAGCTTCGCGACGTGCTAAGGCTCGAAAGACAACTGAAAAGACTTAGAGAAATCAGAAGCGCACGCAACAAAGAGGCGAACAGGCACTCAACAACGAGGGTCCAAGCCAGAATCGAAGAAACAAGAGCAGCCATACTACAGCTAGAAAACGAGTTGAATCAAGAAGAACAACAACAACTGCAAAATCAGCACCTTGACCCTCCAACCATGTCAGCAACCCGAAGGACCACAGGAATCATCAGCAAGTTTGACAAAAACTCTCCATTATCCGAAGGCATACAACTCACACCCTGGCCATCAACTTACAAACCAATCCCGCTGCCAAGATACAACGGTCGCTCCGATCCAAGACAATTCCTCATGAGCTACGAGGCCGCAATCTCTTCGGCCGAAGGAAATGATGTGGTGCTAGCCAAGAAATTTGTAACTGCGGTCGAAGGACCAGCGCTGGACTGGTACTCAACACTTCGTCCGGGGACAATCTATTCCTGGGAAAACCTAAGGGACAAACTGGTGCAAAATTTCCAGGGCTTCCTTAGAAAAACGGTAACAGCACTAGACCTAAGAACCTGCGTCCAAGATGAGAAGGAGTCGTTGCAAGACTATTTCTGAAGATTTGTGGAAATGAGATCGCAGGCTCCGGATGTCGAAGACAGCTCAACTATAGAAGCAGCAATATTGGGGCTCCGGGCAGGCCCATGCGCAACGCATCTATCAATGAATTACCCAACTACAATCGAAGAGTTATACGCAGAATTGGCAAAATATTGCAGAGCAGACAACGATTACAGAAGAAGGATAGCGGCCCAAAATAGCCAAAAACAGGCAAGCAGAAGTACGAACAAGAATCAGCAAGAATGGAACAGCTCAAGAAGGCGAAACAAAGAAGATCAGCCCCAATACATAAACCAAATAGAAAGTACTCAGCGACCCGAAGCGGCGCAAGATAGTAACCAGCAAAGGGGTGGAAGAAATGGAAGAGGAAGAGGTCGAGGCAGAGGAAGGAACCAGGAGCCTCGTAAACCATATTGCAATTTTCACGGACCCGATCAAGGGCATACCTCCAAAGAATGCCCGGAGACAAAGGGGGTCCTAGAGAGAACGAAAGCTAAGGATCAACCTCAAGCAGCAACGAAGCCAGCAAACAATGTACCTGCCGGCGCTCAGTGGCAAGTACAACCCCAGTACTCACCAATGCCAATACCGCCACCACCTCTGCAACACTTCGTGTCACAACCAACGACACCAATGTACCAACACATAATGTCTCAGCCTCCGTCTTTCAGCCGATGCAATACTTTTCTGCACCACAAGTCAACCACATTCTGAAGATGCTGCAAGCACCTCGACACGTTCACTCCGCGCAAGAGGAGTTACCACCACCACCACCCATAACACCAAAGCCCGAAGCTTCGCACCAAGCTTCAAGAAACCAACCAGATCATTGCCCTCATATGGGACAATCATGCCGATCACCGGAGGATCCTCCATTGACTTCGAAAACAAGAAGCAAAGAAGAGACTATTTCAGAGCAGTCAATACAATTTTCAATGCATGACCAGTCAAAAGAACAAAATGGTTGCGTATCCCAATTACCTTTCCCAAGAAGACCTTGTCCGCTGCGATTTGAAATTGCACCCACATTGTGACGCAATGGTAATTCAAGCCAACATCTACGGATGGTCAGTCACCAAAATACTGGTGGACAACGGGGCTTCGTCGGACATACTCTTCGTGAGCACTTTTGACCGGTTGAAGTTAGACAGGAAGCTCTTGGAACCAACAGATACCCCGCTATACGGCTTCGGGGGAAAAAGAATTACACCTCTGGGGAAAATAACACTCCCCGTATCATTCGGAGACATGTCCAACCCAAGAACAGAGCACATCACATTTGACGTGGTGGAAATGAATTACCCATACAACGCAATCTTCGGAAGAGGCATCATCAACACCTTCGATATCACAATCAGAAACTCTTTCCTCGTCATGAAAAAGCCAGCTCCAAATGGGGTCATCACAGTCTTTGGAGATCAACAAGAAGCAAGAAACATTGAAAAAGGCATCACCCTAGGACAAAAGAATGTCTATGTCTTAACTGAAGAACCCGAAGATAAAGAAAGATATATATCTGATCTCAGAAAAGGAACTAGACAAGGATGACAGAAACGTCATAGAGAAGGAATTAACGAAGAAGGTGCTATTAGATGAGCAAGTACTGGACCAAAGTGTGTTTATCAGCAGCCATCTCCCGAAGGAGGAGGATGAAGCCTTGATCCAACTGCTTCGCAAAAACAAAGACGTCTTCGCATGGTCCTCTAAAGATCTCCAGGGAGTAAGTAGAAGCATGATAGAGCATAAGCTAGACAAAGATGAAAAGATAAAACCAAAGAAGCAAAAGCTAAGGAAAATGTCTAACGATAGGGTGGAAGCAGTTCGAGCCGAAGTCCAACGCCTGTTAGACGCAAGCGTTATAAGAGAAGTGAAATACCCTACTTGGCTAGCCAACACAGTTCCAGTCAAAAAGTAGAACGGAAAGTGGAGAATTGCGTAGACTTCACAGACCTGAACAAAGCATGTCCAAAAGATGACTTCCCTTTGCCAATAATAGACAAAATAGTAGACGCAGCCGCAAGTGCGGAGTTGTTGTCCTTATTGGATTGTTTCTCCGGATATCATCAAGTTTTCATGAGGAAAGAAGATGAAGAAAAAACAAGCTTTATCACACCCTTCGGGACTTTTTGCTTCGCCAGAATGCCCGAAGGATTGAAGAACGCAGGACTTACTTTCTGCAGAATGACAAAGGCTGTGGTCAAAGAATTGGTGGGTAAAATAGTACTGGCCTACGTGGACGATATCGTGGTCAAGAGCGACAAACGCGGAGATCACAGGAATGACTTGGCGCAAGTCTTCGCCAAATTCAGGCAAGCAAATTTGAAACTCAACCCAGATAAATGTGTGTTCGGAGTATCGAAGGGGCAGGTACTTGGCCGCATAGTGTCAATAAAAGGCATCGAAGCAAACCCAGATAAGATAAAGGCAATTCTAGAAATGAGAGAACCTACCTCAATCAAGGAGGTGCAGAAATTAAATGGAAGAATAGCGGCTTTAAACAGATTCATCTCCAAATCAGCTGAACGAAGCCTACCATTTGAAGCGTCTCCGCTTTTCACAGGATCGAGTCGGTAAAGCGCTGATGAACAGACGCAACAGTACATCACATAAAAAGCATAAATTTGCATATTTAAGTTATTACAAGTCTTAAATGATTTAAAACACGAGATTAGCACAGCGGAAGTCTCAACTATACCAAATCTACAACACTCGACAATGAGTGGCCGCACATCGAAGCCCTGCGATGTGGACCCGCTGAGGAACTCCACCAAGCAACAGCGGAAGCAAAATCTATATCTGCACAAAAACATAAAGAGCCAAACCCTGAGTACTAGTTACTCAGCAAGACTTACCCGTCAACGTGGCTAACAACATCGGACTCCTAGCATGCAAAGGCTACAAAGGGTAGGCTGACTCTATTGCGTAACCCGCACTAATTACTGGGTCCTTACTTTCAAATTTTAATTTCAAATTAAGTACTTAACCAGTAAAGCAGTGGTCATATATCTAGAACATGTATAAGTAACAATACATCAACGGTGACAGGATATACAGAAAAATATATAAATAACAGTAATGTAATAGACTAGCATCATCATCATCAATCATATCACACTACGATGTGACTCAGTGAGCAAGGTTGCTCTTGACCGAGAGCGGCGGCATCGATGTACATCCTGCAGGAGAAAACCTTATCACACGCCGCACACGCGTAAAGTCGCATGCGGCAACTATTCGCAAGTGTCCCCCTAGAGCTAGGCCGGATCCAACTCCTCCCGAGAAAGGCCTTCCCGCACGGTCCCCGTCCCAGACGTACGCCCCGATTGGGAAGCATCCTTTCTCTCCCGAATACCATGATAGAAAGAGCAGGCTTCCACCGCACAATAGGGCAACTCGAGCTACTAAGTTTACTAGGCCCATAAAAACACTAGCATGTGAGCAGTACGTTCGAACTTGCTCAACAGGGCCAACAACGGACGGTCCTTAATCGACACAGACGGGGCTACACCACCGTGAAGGCCCATCCTTCTCCAACCATCCTATACAAGCAATTCCCCGTCCGGTCTCAATAAATCCTAAATCTAGCTAGTACAATCCAGGGTGATTCCTATAATACGAGTGGGACCTACCACTCGACTTCTACCGTCCGCTATCCACTAAGCCTAGCAAGTTCTAACGTAACCTAGACCACATCTACAAAAATAGGACACAAAGTAGTATATGGAAGGGTAGTCCTAATGCAGTTCTATGGTTTCACATCAACTCCTAATAAACCTAATGCACAAACAATTACTAGCCCCAATCAAGTGAGAAAATAAAAATCCTAAATAGGAAGGCATGCACCGGGGCTTGCCTGGCTCAGGAGCTACGCTAACAAAGTCAGCGGGGTCAGTGTCCTGCTGTGGCTGCTCCTCCTGCACCTCCTGGGTCTGCTCCTCCGGCAGCTGGAAGTCGAGCGGCTCCGGAGTCGTCTCTGTCACTATACGTTATGACAAGGATAAATAATGCAAGTTAGATGCAATGATAATATGATGCAATTATGGAATTAATTACTTGATAGGACAATCATTTATACTGTGAGTGCAAATGATTAATTTTGTTAATTAGTTTCGTTTGAAGTATTTCCTTCATTGACTTTCAATTAAGTTAACCATTTAATCAACTTGAGTGGATTAATAAATAATTTGGTTTAGAAAATTAATTTATGTCCAGTGGCATTTTTCTGGTGAAAGTCACCACTGGAAGTGATTTTTGGTGAAGTTTGATGATTTATGGATGAATATATTATTTATAATAATTTATAAAATGCAGAGAACGATTTAAATCATAAGAAAATAATTAAGCATCATATGATAGTGGAAAAATGTTCTGTAAGTGTGTAATCAGAAGCTTAACAATCAGGCAACAGTTCTTGATTTAATGAGCAACAAAAAATTTATTAGGAATTAAACAATGCTTGCATCAATTATAATTTTACAGAAAACAGGAAAAAGAGTTGTATGATTTTGAGCATAAGGAAGCTAAAAAAATTGGTTTCATAATTTTCGGAATTGTATTCGATTTATTATGAATTTTATAAGCTTCAAGGCAATTTCTGGCAATTTACAGATATTCAAAAAGGAATAAAACAATGGCGGCCAATCAGGTGGAAGCCACACAGAGGGCCACAAGGTCTTTGCCGCAGCAGATCTGGCCTGGACATGAGAGATCTGGCCCCAGGGCTGGGCCGGGCTGGATCGGGGCTGCTGGGTCGGGCTGGGCTGGATCTGGGTCCCGCGCCCATGGCGCGCGCGCACGACGCGCATAGCGCGGCGGCGACGGCGGCACGGGGGCGCACGGTGCAGGGAGTGAACAGAAGGGTGCAAGGGCTTCACCTTGGTTTCGCGGGCTTCGTCGGTGTACATGACGTCGACGGTGAGGAGGGGAAGGTGTCCGGCGACACGGAGGCGCACGGCGACGGGGTGGCAGCGGTGCTCCGGCGAGTCGGCGTGGTGCAGGGACGAGCTCACTCGCGCACCAGCTTCAGCAGCTCCGCGCAGATCTCGGAAGCCAACAAGTAGACGTCGATGGGGCCGGGAGGGTGGAGTTCGTCTCGGAGGCAGACGATAGTGATGAACCGGCGGCGGGGAAAACTGGTTTTCCGACGAGTTGAGCTGCGCAGACGAAGAAGTACTGGGTCAGAGGCATGTGCGACCAAATTCACTAACCCCAAACGCGGGCAATCGAAACCTCACTCACCGGAGGGGCTGGAATTGACGGTGGTGCGGCGAATGGCTCGGGTGGCCGGACTTGGGGACGAAGCTCCGATTCGCGACGCTCACGGAGATTGAGCGAGAATGGTGGCCATGGTGCGCTTGAGGAAGACGCCTCGGGCCTCCACTTGAAATCGCTCGGCCGGGGATGAGCTCGACGGCGTCGGGCGGCAAGCTCGAGCTTGGCGAGGGCAAGGACGCGACAACGGCTAGGGTTGGAGGGGCCGGGACGAGGAAATGAGAGCGGGAGCGAGGGGGAGGAAAACGGGGCGTGGTCTTGACGCTGCGGCGCGTCGACGAAAGGTGGGGGAGCGCGGAGCGTGGCTCCGGCCGTCGGCGGCGACGTGGCGCAAGTCCTCCGACGTGGGCAGTGAGAGATGAGAATATGACAGGCGGGCCCGGGAGCATCTTTCGAATTTTCCGAATTATTCAAAGTCAGAATTTTCCTCAATCTTTGGCACTCAAATTGGAGTAGCAATTGAGCTCCAAAAATCGTAAATTTGGTACCGTTAGAAAGATCCTGAAAAGATCTATCACCTGGCCAACATGCACATCTGGAATACAAGGGAATTTCAAAATACAGCTGGTCAAAATAGGGTACTTTTTAAGATTTAGTGATTTATTTGGCCATCCAAACTAATTTTAAAAATCGTGATAAATTCTCAAAAATTCTTTCTTGAGCAGGGCTATCCACTGGTATTTTTGTTGGCTCAAGTTGTTATAAAAAAATTTGAGTTCTTTCAGAAGGTGGGATTTGACAATTGTTTGAATTATTTGATGTTGAATTTGTACTTGATTTGTATTTTAGTTCAGTTTGCTTTTGCGATATTCGTGCTACCGATCTTCAGTGACACGGGGTGTCACACAATTTGTTCAAATTCTAAAAGGCACCGGGAAGTTCGAATGGGGCCCAAGCCAGAAGAGGGCCTTCGCGGAGCTTAAAGATTACCTCAGAAACATGACAGCTTTCGCGAGCCCAAAAGCAAACGAGACTCTATACTTGTACATAGCAGCTTCGCACAGGGCAGTCAGTGCAGCGCTAGTACAAGCTCAAACGAAGCAAAACGCAAAAGGAAAAGAAGTGAAATTTCAAGTACCAGTATACTATGTATCTGAGGCATTATCAGGTCCAAGCTATTTTATTTAGAATTGGAGAAAATAGCGTACGCGGTAGTGATGGCTTCGAGAAAGCTAAGGCATTACTTCGAAGGACATACCATAAAGGTACTCACAAATCAGCCATTGGCAGACATCTTCGGGAACAGAGAAGCTTCAGGCAGAATATCGAAATGGGCAGCCGAGTTATCAGAACACATGGTGGACTTCGAAAGCAGAAGTGCAATCAACGCTCAAGTTCTTGTTAATTTTGTTGCAGATTGGACGGAGCCAAGCTCATACACCGAAGGTCCAGTGTTCGAAAAACCATGGGAAATTACCTGCGATGGTGCATGGTGCCATCTCGGAGCAGGGGTTGCGGCCATACTATCATCTCCATCAGGAATCAAACTAAGATATGCTGTCAGGCTCGACTTTAACAAAGAAGAAGATAGATGCACAAACAATATTGCTGAGTACGAAGCCCTGCTCCTTGCGCTAAGAAAGCTGCGAGCCCTGGGAGTTCTAAACTTCGTCATCAAAACTGACTCGAAGATAATCCAAGGGCATGTCGACAAGACCTATACAGCTAGGGAACCTGAGTTAATCAAGTACCTCGAGCAAGTCCGAAGCACAGAGAAGCACTTCAGGGGCTTTTCCTGCGTACATTTCGAGAGAAGCGATAACAGCGAAGCGGACGCTTTGGCGAAGGCCGTAGCGAAGAAAGAACCTCTACCGCCTGACGTCTTCTTCGAAACACTAACCTCTCCGTCAATTAAAGCAGCAGAAAAGGAGATCAAATACATAAATGCCATACACAGCGAAGACTAGCGAGCTCCCATCATGGCATACCTCCGGGGCTATCATGAGCCAATCGATGAATGCGAAGAAAAAAGAATGAAGGCAAGGTCAAGGAATTACACAATCATCGACAATCAGCTATACAGAAGTGGGACATCAAAACCACTGCTGAAGTGCATAACCCAACAAGAAGGCATAAACCTTCTCCGAGATATACACGTAGGAATCTGCGGATCTCACTCAGGAGCAAGATCAACTTGCGAAAAAGCAATACGCCAAGGATTCTTCTGGCCGAATGCAAAGAACGACGCACAAGAACTGGTCAAGATGTGCGAAGCCTGTCAAAAATTCGCAAACAAGCAATCAGGCATCGCGCAGCTATCTCAGCTAATCAAACCAACATGGCCACTGCAGAGGTGGGGAATTGACATAGTAGGACCCCTACCAAGTGGATCGAAGCCAAACCCTTGGTAAACATCACCGCGCAAGCAATACAAAGGTTCTTCTGGCAAAATATTGTATGCCGCTTTGGTAGCTATGAATTCATGGAATACTGCAAGAGCATCGGAACAAAAGTTCACTTTGCTTCGGTGTATCATCCGGAGTCCAATGGAGCAGTAGAAAACGCCAACATGCAAATCTTCAAGGGCGTCAAGAAATGCCTCCTAGACCAAAAGAAAGGAAAATGGGCGGATGAAATACCCAAAATCATCTGGTCACACAACACTTCGGAATCAAGGGCAACCAAATTCACACCTTTCAAATTGCTTTTCGGAGAAGAAGCAATGACTCCGGAAGAGATAAAATTCAAAGGCCCAAGGGTCAAAGCAATCGTGGATAATGCGGAAGAGCACATTATGTCCAAGGAAATGATGGAGATGGACAGAATGAAAGCAATCCAAAACTTAGAAAAATTCCAACAAGAAACAAGGAGATGGAGAGATCTCAAAGTCAAGCAGAGAAACTTCGTCCCAGGAGACCTAGTGTTACTCCGAAGCCCAAAAACTGAGAAACAGGGAAAATTGGAACCAAAGTGGCATGGACCTTATATAGTAACAAGCACCAACATTCCCGGAGCATATCACCTTCGCGACGAAGAGGGCAATGATTTACCGCACCCGTGGAATGCAGACAACTTGAAGAAGTATTACGCCTGAAATGTAAGGGGCTTCGCGGAAGTATCAGCGGAGTCCCAGTTTTCTTTTCAGTTTTTTGTTTGTCCCAGGGCTCATACTCTTTTCCTCACAGGGGAACCCCACTTCGGGGGTGAGGTTTTTAACGAGGTGAGACCCATTGTAACATTTGCGAAGTTAATGCAATCCTTTCCCTGGAAAAATGAATGTCTTCAATCTCGATGCAAACTCCATCGAGAGTTTGCCACATCTCGCGAAGCTATCAGGTTCAAAAATAAACCTTCGCTCCTCGCACAAGTGCGTGTCACTGCGGCTTATCTGATAAAAGATACCGTAGCAAACCCCCAAGAGGGCAAAAAAGACGCTAAAACCAAGCGTAGCTAAGTTTTTTAAGAGTAAAAACTAGCCAAAAACGAAACCCTAAGAGGGACAGCAGCATCATGGACACACAGTCGAGTAATCAAAGAAACGAAGAATCCCAGCATAAAGAAACATAAGAGCAGGAAAAACACTAATCACTACCCGAAAGACAACGACATCAACAGCAGGGGTCAAGCAACCCTTCGCTGACAAGAAGAGCCATGGGCTAGGACTATAAAACGAAGCCGGGGCAACCCAACAGCTCAAAACCAAAATGGCGAACAATAGCTCAGCTAGAAAGCAAGCAGAGAAGTATAGGCAAGCAATGCAAAACCTTAGAGTAGCAGCAGAGCAAGAAGGCTCTTCCTGG
>CM017445.1:5756281-5810952 GCA_007726485.1 Eragrostis curvula | reverse complement strand
CAGCTACCAAACCTACCGCACCAATGGAATCCCCAACAACCACCAATACAACAGCCAGCCCTCAACCAAAACTAGAACCTCGCGGTGGTGCCACTTCCGGAGCAACAAGAGCCATTAGAGGTAATACCACCGGACAACTCAGCTCTACAAGAGTTCATCGCCATATCTTCGGGGGAGGAAGGCCCGGAGCAAAACAGGAGAAGATACCTACCAAACAATAACGAGCCATGGACTACCAAGAGCGGAGGAATAGCGAGTAGAACAAGAAGCCATGACCGCAGAAGGTAGGGCTCCGCGTTACCTAATCATGTAACAACTACATAAATCGAATAAAAAGTGGGCTTTTTCCGAAATAAAAGACTTCGCGTCAAACCTCGCCCTCATTTGCCAGGGTGGGGGACGCTTTTTCGGAAGTAAAAGGCTTCGCGTCAAACCTCGCCCTCGTTTGCCAGGGGGACGCTTTTTCCGAAGTAAAAGGCTTCGCATCAATCCTCGCCCTCGTTTGCCAGGGGGGGACGCTTTTTCCGAAGTAAAAAGCTTCGCATCAAACCTCGGCCTCGTTTGCCAGGGGGGACGCTTTTTCCGAAGTAAAAGGCTTCGCGTCAAACCTCGCCCTCGTTTGCCAGGGGGGGATGCTTTTTCCGAAGTAAAAGGCTTCGCGTCAAACCTCGTCCTCGTTTGCCACAGGGGGGGGGGACGCTTTTTCCGAAGTAAAAGGCTTCGCGTCAAACCTCGCCCTCGTTTGCCAGGGGGGATGCTTTTTCTGAAGTAAAAGGCTTCGCGTCAATCCTCGCCCTCGTTTGCCAGGGGGGGGATGCTTTTTTCAAAGTAAAAAGCTTCGCGTCAAACCTCGCCCTCGTTTGCCAGGGGAGGGACGCTTTTTCCGAGGTAAAAGGCTTCGCGTCAAACCTCGCCCTCGTTTGCCAGGGAGGGACGCTTTTTCCGAAGTAAAAGGCTTCGCGTCAAACCTCGCCCTCGTTTGCTAAGGGGGGGACGCTTTTTCCGAAGTAAAAGGCTTCGCGTCAAACCTCGCCCTCGTTTGCCAGGGGGGCGACACTTTTTCCGAAGTAAAAGGCTTCGCGTCAAACCTCGTCTTCGTTTGCCAGGGGGGACGCTTTTTCCGAAGTAAAAGGCTTCGCATCAAGCCTCGCCCTCGTTTGCCAGGGGGGGGGGGGGGGACGCTTTTTCCGAAGTTAAAAGCTTCGCGTCAAACCTCGCCCTTGTTTGCCAGGGGGAGAACGTTTCAATGCCAAACCCACACTCGCTCGCAAAACAAAGGTAAAGCAGAACACAAGCTATATGTCTTAAACTTAACTAAAAACAAAAGTTTAACCTCGAAGCATAATCTAGTCCATTACATAAGCAAATCATAGCAAGTCACATTTCGATGAATAAACCAGGAAGGCCATCGCCGGAGTTAACATCGTAAACCCAAGGAAAATCATACAGCTCCTCCGTCTCCACGGGCTCATCCTTCGGGACAATCAGCAGAGGCTCCCGAGCACGGCGCGGAGCAGAACGAAATAAAGCAGAAATTTTGGAGCATGTACGAAAGTATTCGTTAAAAACAAAGCTCCACAAACGACCAAGCGTCTTGTCGCCGAGTGAATCAGTAACCCGAGAATAACAAGAACGTGTCACTCGGATTCTACCGTTCTGATAGCACAAAGGTTCGGGACCAGGCTCCACAGCAGAGACCTGCAACAGTACATCACAAAATATTACAAAACATTCAAGTTTTTGCCCGAAGGGCCGAACGATCATCTAGAGAGCCCTAAACCTCCGAGGCAGCAGGGGCCTTCTGATCAGAAGATTGAGGAGTGCTCGACTTCAAAGGAGGAGGTTTGGAAGCACCCGCTTTAGCGCTAGCCTTCGCCTTCTTGGCCTTCCCCTCCTCGTCAGTCGACGAAGGGTTGCCAGAAGATGAGCCTTTCCTCTTCTTCTCTCCAACCTGAAACAAAAAGCAAAGGCAAAAATTAGAGGCGTAAGGAAATTTAAAATAGTAACAAAAAGTAAGCGAAGCAGAACCAAAATGACCAACCTCCTTAGCCCGAAGCAAAGCACTCTCGCGGGCAGCAGCAGCTCCTAGCTTCATCCAGTAGTTCCTCCAAAAATGCTTCGCGACGATGTCCACCTCATAATCCTTGGTGAGCGCATCGGCGGCGGCGAAGTTGGCAGGAGTGAAACTCGAAGTCCCGATCTCACGATAGCTAGTAGGCTGCTTCTTCTTCATCAAGTCCAGCATGGCGAAGAGGCAAGTCCTCGCGCCGTGATCACACATCATGTTCACAACTCCCGCTCGAGCCAAGAAAGCAGGGTGTCCAGGGTGATCTCTTCGCCCACAGAAAGGTCCTGGGCCGAGCGGCCATAGCGAGCCAGAAAGTCGGAAAACGACTTATGGAGAGTCACAGTTCCGACTTTGACTTTGTCGGAGTGCTCTCGTAAAGCCCCAGAGAGAGCAGCCCTGTCTTCGTCAGCCTCGGCATGTTTCTTCTCCGCCTCCGTCTTGTAAGCCATGAAATCATCTTCGCTCTTCTTGGCTTCGGACTTCAGGCGAAGGATTTCATTCTCGAAGCTCGCCTTCGTAGCCTCCCACTGAGATTTCTCCTTGCGGAGCGCAATGAGTTCAGCTGGGGCACCCTAACCTCCTTCCCCGGAGCTTATCTTGGTACGGAGAACCCTAGAGGTCTCCGAAATCTGGAAAGAACGAAGTAAAAAGAGTTTAATCACGCGATTAAAAGAAAAGAAAGATAACAAAAAATAAAGACTAAAAGCAAAGTAGAAGTGTACCACACGACCCTGCCGCTCCAACAACTCAGTGAGATCTGGAGCTGAGTTGGACTCCAGATTAATCCGAAGCTCTGTATACAAAAAAGAGTGAGAAACAGTGCGAACTTAAAAATAAATCAACAAGAAAAGGCTACGTCGCCACGACCTTCGAGATCCAACTCCCTCAAGCCACTCATCATAGCAGTAGCAATAGAAGAGACCTCATCGTAGTTAACAGCGCCAGAAGAACTCTCTGTGCTAGAGCTCGTCTCCCTGGAGGCTTCGGAGTCCGAAGTCCCCGCGGCACGCCCAGAACTCGACTGAGTGTCATTGACCATCTCGTGTACAGCGCGAGCCAAGCCAGCATCATCAATGGTCATCACATCAACCTGATCATTAGATCCATCCAAAAACTCTTCGGAGTCGGACAGATCAATTACAGCATCCTCAACAAAACCCTTCGACTCCGGAACTTCAAGAAGAACCTCTGAGTCAGAAACTTCAAACGCCGGTGGCATCTCGTCAGCCAGATCAGCGTTACCTCCGGCAACAGACTCTTCAGCATGGGATCCAGAGGCGGGCTCCGTCCCAGTGGAATCTGGATCGACAGCACCGCGTACGCCTCTGCACACAGTTCGTTTGCGCTTCGAGCGCTCCACCTTGACGGTGCTCAAACTAGCGGCCACACTCGCCTTCATCTTTCGTGTAGCAGTACGCAATCCTGAGCGGCCACTGACGGTAACCGAAGGGCTAGCCTCAGCAGCGGCTTCGGCTTTCTTCTCCCACCCCCTCATCTGAATGTAGCTGGTAGTGGGTATCTTAGGCTCTTCGCCCTTTTTCAACCTTCTTCGGCCCATGGGCATCTCATGATCAGGGTACGTGATCTTCAAGCTGTCGAAGATCCGGTTCACGCGGCACTTCGGCAGCAGCCCTTCCTCAACATCCTGCGCCTCCACAGCAGTGAACGAGTCGCACAATAGAGTGGCCACATCCTCCACCATCTCAACAAACTGCTTGGGACGCAACTCTTCGGGTTTCTGCAACCCATTAAAACGATTGCAAAGATACCGAAACTTCCTGCCCCCAACCCGACATTCATCGAAGCCATCAGCCTTCCAACCCTTACTCATCGGCCAAATACCAGTGGCGATAAATTCCTCAACGACAGTGCGGCCACTGATCACCTTGCAAGATGACCTAAAAGCCTTGCAGCAAAGCTAAAACGTGGAGGTAGACTCGTAGTCCGGAGAAAAAATGGGCTCCGCAGCCACAAGATTGCTGGCAAGCGGAAAACACTCTGCGCCGTCCTCATTCACCTCCGAAGGTACCTCAGCATAAAACCAGTAATCCATCCACTCACCCCACCTGTTCTTTTGTGCGGGGATGAGGGCAACCTTCTTCACTCTCGACCTCTTTCCGAAGTACCTTGGCTGAAACGTGTAGAGGCCATACTGAGAGTGAAAAACGTCATTGTCGAAGGGAACCTTCTTGTTCTGTAGGTGGCAGCTGTAGAAACGGATGAAAGCATCTGAGATGAGATTCGCATTTTGAGAGCGAACAGCCCAAATGAACTTCGACAGTTGAACAAAGGCATTCGGAGTCAAATGATGGATCTGAATGCTATAGTGCTCCAAGACACGCTCCAGAAAGCCCCAAGGAGGCAGGCGAAGGCCCGCCTCATAGTAATCTCGAAAAACAACAACTTCGTTCCGCCTCGGCTGTGGAATAACCTCATCACCGGGCGGTCGGGCCTTGCCAGCCTCGAAGTAGCCCCTCTCCACATACTTAGCAATCTCAGCGGCATTCACGAGCGAAGGCTTCAACTGAAAGGTTTTCTCATACACTGCAGGCATACGGAGCCGAGTGTCAACAACTTGTGGAGGCCTTCCCCGGGGAGGACCAACTCCCCCTCCAGCGGCAGAAGAGCTCGCTTCACCACGAGACAAGCTACGCTTACGCAAAAAAATCACCGCGAAGCGCACTCTCTATATACTTATCATAATCGTCAGCCTCACCTGGAGCTAGAGCCGAAGGCACGGCAGCATCCTTCGAAGGGGGATCGGCGGGGTTAGCAACTGACGTGGCAGGAGCGCGGCTCCCCTCCTCAACAAAGGCCTCAACATCGACCGCCTTATCCTTTGAGCTTTCACTGACGTCTTGGCCATCGGAGTTCCTCCTTGTCGAAGATTCCAGCAGCTGCTCGGACCCTTCGCTCCCAAGGGACATCACCCCCTCGTCCTGGCTAACAAGCTGCTCCACGCCAGACATCACGGGTTCCTCCTCGATCAGCCGAGCAGTGAACTTAATCCTAAGCATCAAAAAGCTAAGGCTGAACAAAGCGAAGGAGCAGTAAAAACGAAGCCCCGAAAAAGATAAGCGAAAACGAAGCGAAAAAAATGCATATCTCAAAACAACCCGAAGCAAAAGAACCAAGCGCACCAGCAAGAGTTCACAGCCAAACCAAAAGCGAAAGCCCGAAGACGAAATAGAAATGAGAACGAGAGCGCGCGGAATGACCGACCCTCTCCCCTCCTTATATAGGGGGGTAAAAAGCAAGGCAGTTAATGCGCCCCCGATTCCCCCAAAAATGAGTAAAAACAATTCAAAGAAAACGGTAAAAATAATCAAGGCTTCGGGAAAATCGTGCAGGCCTTCGGTCAGTGTTACCGGACTCAACTCCAACGAGCAGGGACGCTTTTTCCCGGGTTTGGCTCCCGCCACCTTTTTTCTCTTCGGGGGTTCGGCTCATCGGAGTTGAACCTCGCCCACGAGGGGCTGGTGTTGAGGATTGGCGGGAAGATAGCCGAACCCGGGAGAGCCCCAACGGGCGAAGCCCGAAGGGGGCATTGACTGATTAACTGACAGGCTTCGCATCACTCTCTGGTGAAATTGTCGTCCCTGCAGGAATCAAGCCGGCCGCCCGGAGCGAAGCTCGTCGTGCTGATGGAGCGCGCGGCTTGGAAGGAGGCTTCGGGTTGATGGGAAGCGAAGCCGCGGGCAAGGTCGTCGCGAAGCAAGGCTTCGGGATCATCGATGGCGCTGCGAGCGTCGCCACCCAAAGCCTTCGACGGTGGGCCATCATCTGCGAAGGCCTGACGTCATCGTCAGGCTAGGGTTTGAAGGCCACCAAGGGGGGCAGAGATGTAATGACCATAATGCCATTCGGACAATAATGTACAAAATATTTCAGGATCAATAGGCCCAGATCAGGGGTAGTTTATACCATCTCATGTAACCCTGATCTGGGTATAAATACCCCCTCACCTTCCCTGTGCAGGGGGACGGTTTTTGTAAGCTCGTAAGGGCAAACATACTGTCAGAATGAAACGCTTCGAGCCATACTTGTTATGCGAAGCATCTCGATGCTAACCCGGTGTTTGGAGAGTTTACCTAGGTAAAAACCCAACACAATGCGCTTGGTACTGACAAATGTTGGAATTGATATTTTGGAGAACAAATATTAATGTCATGATTCATTAGATAAGTTTATAAGGCTGAGCTTGGAGCTGACAAGATTCTGTTTGGGGCAGTAAAACACCTTATCTATGATGAAATATTTAAGATGACAGGTTCTGAACATTAAGGCCCTGCTTTATATATGAAGTTTAGTCCCTTGCAGATATCAAGCCATATGTGAAGTACATATGTCACATTCCATGCTTACTCTTGACTAATCAATGTGTATTTCTTTGATAATTCATCATATTTAAAACGAAAAGTAGAAGACACAGTTATTTTTTATTAGCAAGGATAACTAACGAGGAAAAGAAGTTAGTGTGGTCCATGTGCACTACATTCTTTATTTTTCTGTTCATTTTTGCCTAACTTTATTGAGATGCATGGCAGGAGTTCGAGATCCACAAGAGCAAGTCGAAAAGAAACAGAAAAAGGAAAAAAAAACTGAACTGATAAGATTCGATTGAGCACTTTAGGTACCCATTTCTTCTTCGACATATCCTCGCTTCGTCATTTGGTGTTGAACCCCTTTCTGCTTTGTTGAGCACCTCCAGTAAACTGGAGCTAAGGAATGAACGTTGTATTTCTGCAGGGGATATGGAGTTACTGCGACCTTCCATTCCTGAATTAACCGTCTTGAATAACGTGCCCGTGCGCCAAAAGGTTGTAGAAATGGTAGACTTATTTCTTGATCGCACACGAACAACCTGTAACACACAACGCGTATAGCGCACCCTACATCATCACTATGGGAAACAGGGCGCTTGCCGAGTGTAAAGCACACTCGGCAAAACCCGTTATGCTCTCGCAAAGAACCCCTCTCGGCAAATTCCAGTCGGCAAAGAGGGGTTTGCCGAGAGTCATTTGTCGGGCACTCGGCAAACTTTTTGCCGAGAGCCCATTTGACCCTCGGCAAAAAAAAGGTGGGCCGTCAGCCCGGGTTTGCCGAGTGCCACTGACGCAAATAATGGTCACTTTGCCGAGAGCCCAGGCGCCAGCTCTCGGCACATAATGATCACTTTGCCGAGAGCACTGACGCCTGGCTCTCGGCAAAGTGCCTGACACTCGACAAATAATTGTTCCACGTTGCAATAAAATATTTAATTTTGCTACAACCTGGACCACAATCACAAATAAATGACACATATATTATCAACATCATCAGATACACAAGTTTATCATCACCATCACCATCACAAGCATATAAAATGACCACAAACACTAAACCACATCTCATTCACGTCAAGTCCACATAGAGAGTGCCACATAGTTCAAATACAAAGTGTCCACGTAGTTCAAATACAAGTGCTCGACAACGACAACTAAGTGTCCATGAAATGCAAGCTAGGGATAGTAGGTTCATGAAAGAGAAATACAACTACAAGTTCATTGAGTTGGCCACCCCGTCCAAGGGCTTGTAGGCGAGATCGGAAAGTTGGATGCCTCGGATTGGTTCTGCAAAATCAAAAGATTGCATGTGACACAAGATTCATAGAAGCTAAGACATTGGATATCCTATTGCGAGAAAAAAAAAATGAAAGTCCAAAGTATCTCAAGTGACTCACCGGAGTGCCGTCTGGAGAAGCGCCGACGGGAGGAGGAACGCCGGCTAGTCCCAGGAATAGGTCTGGAGGTGGCGGCGGCGCCCCAGTACGCTGAAAGTACATAAACATCGCCGCCATTTGCGACCTCATCAGCGCCTCATACCTCTCCCGCTCTTCCCGCAACTTCTCCTCCATTTTCGCCTCCATCGTCGCCTAAAATATGACATCCCAATGTTACAATGCAAAGCAAACATATGTCAAAATCAATGAACAACAAATGAAACAGAAATAACCTGGACTTGCTCAATCTGGATCTATGTCGAGGTCAGCATGGAAACTTCGAGTGAACGCCGCATCCAAAGAAACAACCATACGCCGGCATGTCATGCAGAGAGTATTGGTACCAAACATACATTCTGAAGTTTGTCTTTGTACCTCGATCGTATGTCACTACCCCTTCCGTCCAAGCTTGTTCCAAATCATCAATCAGAGGCTCCATATAAACAGACATATTATTGCCCGGGTTCTCAGGAATTATCAGCGACAAGAAAATGTTCTGTCGTTGAAAAAGGACGCCGGGGGGGGGGGGGGGGGAGAGATTGAGGGGTATGACGAAAACGGGCCAACAATTGTACGGGGCAAACCACATACCATAAGGATTGAACCCATCTGTTGCCAGTGCCACACGTACATTACGAGCCTCTTGAGCTTTGATGTCATGAATCTCATCAAACCGTTTCCAGGACCGAGCATCGGATGGATGTACAAGCTTATCAGGAGAGTATCGAACACCATCTTTGTGCCATGTCATCTGTTTCACGGTCTTCTCGATCATGTAAAGACGTTGGATCCTCGGTAAGAACGGAAGGTACCGTAGGATTTTCTTCGGGACCGCGAGCTGCCTCTTTTGACCATCACCACAGTCTACCTCCTGGTACCTAGAGG
This sequence comes from Eragrostis curvula, assembly GCA_007726485.1. NCBI lineage: Eukaryota > Viridiplantae > Streptophyta > Magnoliopsida > Poales > Poaceae > Eragrostis > Eragrostis curvula. The sequence goes on along the minus strand of CM017445.1, from coordinate 5,802,238 downwards.
ATGAACACTTTGGACAGTATTTTGCTTCCGCATGTTCTTTTATGAATAGCACGCATGCGTTCGGACACACATGTATCTGCTCATATGGCATCTTAAGTGCACGAAGGAGTTTCTGTGCCTCATACATGCCCTTTGGCAGAATATGACCTTCCGGAAGGAGGGTGCCAACAACTGTCAACATAACATCGAAGGCGTTCCGACTCAAGCTAAACTGTGATTTTACGGTCATTAGGCGTGCAATAGCATCCAGTTTAGAAACCTTAGTATGCCCATGAAGAGGTTGTTGTGCAGCAGACAACATGTCGTAAAAGGCCTTTGTGGTCTCCTCTGGCTCCTCCGGCCTACGTTGTTCATCAACACCGGCATGTGCTTCATGATAGTCATCTAACATGTCTCCTATCCCGGCATCAGAATCAAGATCATCGACGCGTTGTCTCATGACCTCGTCTCTCATACGTGCGGTTTCACCATGGTAAATCCAATGGGTATAGTTTGGCGTAAAGCCATTCTTAACAAGATGTTGACCCATGACCACTTTTGTTTGTCGCCGCGTGTTGTTACAATGGTTGCAGGGACACCAAGTGACATTGATTTTTTTAACTTTGGCAAATGCTAGTTCCAAGAAAGCTTCAGTCTTCTCAATCCATTCATCCGTCAACATACCCTGACTTGAGTGGCCCGTATACATCCATTCACGGTCTTCTCATTTGCATCTACACGATGTTCCAACTGTCTACTAGGTGAAGATAGGTCCTAATCCCACCCGAGGATGTGTCACACCCCAAAATTTCAAATTTTGGAATGTGACTTAAATTTCACTAAATTTTAAAACTTTTTAGAATAGTTTAAAATTTTCTTATAATACTAAAGTGTTATCACATTTATTTAGGTAAAAAAAATTATTTTCTAAAGTAAATAAATTAATATAGTATTTATTAAGGTGTTTGTTGCATTCATGCTGCTAGAAATGCATTTAAGATTTTATTGGGTGCAAAAATGAATTTAAAATCGTGTAGAAATCCGAGTTGGAAAAAGGATTTTTGAAAAAAAAGGAAAATTCTTTTCGAGTTGGTTTGGGCTGAAATCCTTTTCTCCCCGGCCTATTTTCCTCTTTTGTTTTCTCTCTTGTTCTCTCATCCCTCTTCAGGGCTAACCTACACCATCTATTCTACCGCGACCGATTTCTTTTCTTCTCTAACGGCCTGCCTTTTCTTTTTTCTTTCTGCATCCCCTTTTCCCATTCCTTTCATCATCACACCCTCTAAACACCTCCTATGACTACTTGGGCACCTCTCCACGTCCTCCCCATGGCCTTGAAGCCCTCATGGGCCGAACACTAAGGCAGCCCACCATCCCCTCACAACTCTCCCTTCTTTTCCTTGCCGTTTGGGCCGAGGCCCACCTTTCCTCACCTCTCCCCACCTATGGGCCAAGCCCAAACCCTCTACCAAACCCTAGGCCACCCCCTCTACATATATGGGAGCTTTCCCCACATCCTCCTTGCCCTCCAAACCCCTCCCACGCCGTCAGGCTGCCGCCACGCGTCGCCACCCTCGCGTCCAGCAGCACAGTCACATATTGGCATCAATGTTCCCGGCGATCCGTCCATCCAAATGCAACCATATTTTGCCAGCAGGTGCTTAATAGAGTCCTCTACAACATATCCAAAATTAAGCCCAAGATCTGACCTGGTTCGACGGGGATCTAATTTGCAATGACTACTGCTCCTGTTCTGGATCTGTCCAGCGCGTCTGATGGTAATTGTTTTTCGTGTTCCAACCAATCCCTCTACTTTTATGACCTAAACTCAAGACCATGTTGTGTTTCAGAAAGTCTACTACACGTTCCCCAAAGGATTCACCGAGATCATTTATAAATCGACCAGGAACGCAATGCCACAGTTAACTGTTCCAGAACAACTCCATCTAGATCCAACCATTTGATCTCTTTTTGAGGTAAACCAGTGCCCCAATTATCTTGCGTCCAACATGTTCCACAACATTGCGTATATTTCTGTGGAAACCTTGTCCCAAAATATCCGTCCAGTCAACGGGAACACGCACATTTCATTTCGTAACTGTTTCTGTTTTTCCAGATTTAGTGCATAGTCTTTCAAACATCATAACTTTTTGCTCGTAACTCCGTTTTAAGTGATTCTTGCGCTCACGTGATCGTAGGCTTAAGGTATATCATTTAGTACTGTTTTTAGAGTAATTTTATACTATTTGGTGTACTGTTTCTTATTCCTTGTGCGTTGTGTGCTTTGCATGTTACCGTTATTTAGAAACGCGTGTTCGAGAGTTAACAAGATGAAGATCAAGACAAGAAGAGTCTGAGCAGCAGCACTTATTTTGAGGCAAGTGTCCTTGACGCATTATGAACCTATTTCTTTCTCCCTCTAGTTTTGCATGCATTGCGTTTAATTTGAATCCCATGTGTCATACCTTGTTCCTTACTTTATCCTTGTCGCCCGGGTGTGGTTAATAATGAGGATGGGTAGGTCATGCTTAGCTTACTGTCATCGGGTGGATAATAATTTGACTAATAATCTTGACTAATGGTTCACTTCAACTTAATCACATCGACCGGTTAATCTTTTTAGCAACATGGAACTTAGGTGATCCAAGCAGGAGGATGTTGATGATGGTGCGGGTATGCACATGTGCCTGTCAGGGTACTGTTGGTTTGTGGTTAGTACCTACTTGTGATCATAAGGACCGGTTCGTGGAGCGGCAACCCAGGACAACAGCGCAAAGCACAGGGTTGATTATGGCAGACTTGGTCAAGTATTATGCTGTCTTCCCAGTTTTGTCGGCGTTCATGGAAAGAGGGAGGAAGGGGTACTTCCAAACTCAGGTGATGGAGGGGTACTCCTAGCCAAGGCGCAAGAGGGGGCTTCTGAAGGAAGGGTTACTTCCGCGGCAGTGGAACCTTAGCGGGGATGTTGGCAGGCTGAGAAGCGCTTTGAAAGACAATGTGGTGATCTCTTGGCCTCACACCTTTGGTAGTGTGAAGGCAACATGGAGGTTTTAGTCACTGAATAGTGATGGAATCACCACCCTGTGGGTAAAGTTGTGCACCTCTGCAGAGAAGTAAAACTGTCATGATAGTCGTGCTCATGGTCAGGAGCGGCCTGGATCCTCACATGATTAGAGAATGGATGGTTGGACTTGGATGGTTTTGGGTGGTTAACCCGTTTTGCTGCAAGGGGGTACCTTGTAGTGCTTAATTTAATAACTTTGGGGTTCAGGATTTCACTTAGTAATATAGGTGCTTTAATAGTGTCTTAAGTTAAGTTGCTTTTCTGCTATGAACCATATGTCAGCCTTTCTTGTTATAAGCTTGCATTGCATATACTTTCCCATACTTGCGGAGTACGACATGTACTCACGCTTGCTATTTCCTCTACAATCATGATATGCTGCTCAGAGAGTGAAGATGGATTACTTTGAAGATGGTGCTGAATACTAAACTTGTGGAGCCCCCGGTCGACTGCCTGTGGCGTTATGGAGTCTTCCGCTAGCGTTTGTATTTGTTTAGTCCTTTGAGGCATTGTAATAATTATACGATTTACTTGTGACATTGGTTGTACTGTTACTTCATTTTGTCCTATATGTGTGAATCTTGATCCTGGGCACACATATAGATGAGCATTCGGTTTTGGCCTTAAAACCGGGTGTGACAGGATGCATAGATGAGGTTCGTTTCCAAGGTTTACTCCGGTACGAGACAGAATTTCGGTAGCACCTCCCCGCTGTTCTCCAAATACACGTCCTGGGAGGGAGATTGTGTATCCGGAGAACAACAGGGAGATGATGCTGAAACTCTATCTCATACCGTAGTAAACCATGGAAACAAACCCCATCTACAAATCCTCGGGCTGTCCAAATACGTGGACAATTCAAAACAGATACAGTCATAGATATGCAACCATCGGGCATATCTCCAACTATATCTATTTCAAACGGGAGACACCTAACTAGGTTACGCTTTACCTACAGACATGAATGGAAAAAAGAGGGGCTTTTTTTATCTCACCTTGCTGTCTGCAAAGTGCCGAGTGGAAGACGGTGGAAAAGCCTCTCCTATCCTGCAAAGAACGAGATATAAAGCCATCAATTCAAAATTTCGGCAGCACCTCCCCTATACGGTGAGGTTCCCAAAACCTGCAAGAAATCAACGGCACGATGGCCGGCAACCACGTCTACTAAAATAGCATCGGTAGCTCATCAATTCTTCAACTATGCTAACACATTACAGTCCAACAATCTACACATTTGAGTCCAACAAACTAACACATGGTCCTTAATCCATTTCATTTCCAAGCAATTTCACAATTTCATTTCCAAGCATTTCACAATTTCATTATTTCAATTCCTAGCATTTCACAATTTGCAAGCAATTCATATTTGCATAATTCAAACCAATCTCATTTCCCACCATTTTCATTTCACAGCAACAGAAAAGACAAGGAAAAAAAAAGCAAACCGGGCCTCACCTCACCTGGACGAGGAGCTACAGACGTCGGAGACGAGGGTGGCACCGGGGCAGGTCGACGGGGCGGGGGCACGGATGTTGAGGCACCTGCAGGACACCTTGTTGGGGCAGCTCATCGACGGGGAGGGGCTGGGGCAGCAGCTCGTCGGAGGAGAGCCGGGGCAGCAGCACGACGGGAGGGGCCGCGCGACGGGGAGGCCGGCCTCGTCGAGGTCGCTGGCTGGGTGGCCCTCGACGGCGTCACTCACCGCGGCCAGTGGAGGAGGACGCGCCGTGGCCAGTGGAGGACCGAGGGGCCGACGGAGTGGAGGAGGGCCTCGGCGACACGGCGCGAGGTGGACTCGATGGAGGAGGGCCGAGGGGCGGGCGGGATGGAGGAGGTCGTCGGCGCGGGATGGGAGAGGTCGAGGAGTGGCGAGGCGGTGCGGGATGGGCGAGGCGGGGCGAGGTGGAGGATGGGCGGATCCGGGATGCGGCTACGCGGATTGACGAAAAGATGGGCGGAGGCGGGATGCGGTGGCGGCGGCGGCGCGGGGAGAGTGGGCAGCGGCGAGACGCGGCGGGCGGAGGCGGAGGCGGGATGCGGTGCAGGCGGCGGAGGCGGGATGAAGGGGAGGCGGGATGCGGTGGCGCGGGTCGACGGCGAGAGCGGGATGCGGCGGCGGTGGGATGCGAGAGATGAGGAAGAAAGGGTGAGGAAGAAAGGGGAAGAAGCCACGCGCGACTAAGTCCTGATTCACGGACTTTGCCGAGAGCCCGCGATCTGGCTCTCGGCAAAAAAATTATTTTCTTTTTTTTACTTAAATTAATGTTTGTCGAGAGCCGGCAAAGAAGCGCTCGGCAAATAATTGTTTTTATTTTTTTAAAATTTCATTTCAAACGTACTTTTCGTTCACATTTTGATTTCAAATTAAAAAATGTTCAATTACAAAGTTTCATAACCTTTTGATATCTAACACTTTTATTTTTACAAATCCTCCATCCTGTATCGTTTTTAAAATTCAAATTTTCAAATTTGAGAAATTTAAACGTATTTTTCATTGACAATTTGTTTTGAAATAAAAAGGTTCTATAACTTATCAACTACATAGTTTCTATAACTTATCGAGAGTTACAACTTACATATCTACTATTTCTCTACCCGATATAACTTTAAAAATTTAAATTTTTACTTTTGAAAAATTCAAATGTATTTTTCCCTGACATAATTAATTCAAATTAAAAAAGTGTTCAGCAGCGAAGATGTGTAATTTTTGAAGACCTGCAACTTCTATTTTGATCATTTTTAATACGATATAATTGTACCCACATTGTTCACAAATTTCGAGTGTACCTCTTCAAGTTTCTATGAACTACATGGGACCTTTATAGTTTGTGAACAAGTTTACCGTCGCTTTGTCGAATGAACAAATGACCAAAATAGAAAGTGTAGATCTCTAGATTTAAGACAACTTTGTAGTTTACAAGATTTTCATTTGAACAAATATAGTGCACGAAACAATTCATTGAAAATATGTTTGCCGAGAGCCACTCTCGGCAAGGCGGGGGGAGCTCGGAGGAGGTCCTGGGGCCGGCGGCGGCGGCTAGGGTTCCGCCCGTCGCCCCTCACCGAGAGGAGCGCAGGCTTCCCCCTCGAAGCGTTTTTTCAACAAGCTCCAACGTAGCGGTACTTGGTGGTCGGACGTGAAGAAGACGAGCTAAATCCCAGGCTCCCCACGGCAGGGAACGGAGCAGCGGCGCCATGGGAGTCTTGAGGACGTCTTGGCGCAGCTCAAGGCATACCCACTCGGACCGTGGCTTGTCGACGGCGATGGAAGGCGGCGGAGCTCGAGCTCAACACTGGTGATAGTGGCGGCTAGGGTTAGGGCGAGCTTGGGAGAGGAGAATGAGAGGGAGAGGGCCGGGATGGGAGCGGTGCTGGTTTTGGGGGCTCAGGCGGGGTCGACGAAAGGCGGAGAGGCGCGGAGCGTGGCTTCGGCCGTCATCGGCGACGTGGCGGGCGTCCTCTGACGCGGGCAGTGAGAGAGAAGCTGCTGAGATGCGGGTCCGGCGGCATCTTCACATTTTCCCGGATTAATTCAAACTGTGATTCTGCTTGAACTTGTGCACACTATTAAAAATAGTAGACAAGCTCCTAAAATCACGAAACTTGGCCTGTGGGTAGGATAAAAGATGAACAATCCAGTGGTATGACATGCACATCTGGAGGCGAAAAGGAATGCAAACGGAAGCAGGTCAAATTTGAGTACTTTCTAAGCTTTGAGGATTTATTTGAGCATCCAAACGAATTTCAAAAATTGTGATAAATTCCCCAAAATTCTTTCTCTTTGACCTGCATCCACTGGTATTTTTGGTTGCCAAAGTTATTATTGAAACTTTTGAGTTCCTTCACAAGCCTTGGTTTGACAATTATTTGTATTTTTGGTTTCGAATTTGAAGCTCACTTGGATTTGTGTTCTGTTCAGTTGCAATGCTTTCACTAACTGGATTTCAGTGACACGGGGTGTCACAGATACGGCTCGGAGGGCGGAGTTCACCGGAGACTCGACGAGGACGACGGCAGCGAGGAAAAAAAGGGGCGCAGGGCCTCGACGAGCTGGGAAACAGGACAAAGGAGTGTAAGGGGAATGCGCGAGCTTGACGTGCACCTCGAGGCGCGATGAATCAACGAATGGCTCACCTGGGAGGGAGAGATCGACGGCGGCGAGGCGAGGTCGCGGTGGCCGGGCGCGAGGAAGACGACGTGATTCGCGCTTCTCAACCCGGGGAAGGAGAAATGGCGGCCATGGTTCAGTGGTACGGTTCCTTGCGAAGCTTGAGGCTAGCTAGCTCGGCCCGGAGGCACTCCGATGCGGCGGCGCGATGAGCTCGAGCTGGCGGACGGCAATGGCGGTGGGGGCGGGGCTAGGGTTTGGCGCTGGGGAGCTCGTGCGAGGAGGCTCGAGCGGGAATGAAACGTGCGGACAGGGAGGGGGGGCTTATCCGCGCCTGTCCGACCGGGAGCGGCGAGGACGGTGCGGCCGAGCCGTACAATGGCGTCCACGCGGCACGCGACATCGGGGGAGAAGGATATGTGAGGCTGACGGGTGGGCTCCACCGGAATCTTTTCTTTTTCCCGAATTATTCAAACTCTGCTTTTCCCCAAACTTTGGCACATCATTTGAAGTAGCAAATGAGTTCCAAAATTCATAAATTTGGTACCATTGGAAACCCCTTGAAAAGATCTATCATCTGGCCAACATGCACAGCTGAAGTCCAAAGGGATTTCAAATGGCAGCTGGTCAAAGTTGGGTACTTTCTAAACTTCTGGTGATTTATGGTGGAGCTAAACGAATTTCAAAAATCTTGGAAAAATCTCCAAACTTATTATTCGAGAAGGGCTATCTGCAGAATTTTTGGTTGGCTCAAGTTGTTATGGAAAAGTTTTAGTTCCTTCAGAAGGTTGGATTTGACAATTGTTTGAATAATTGAATTCGAATTTTTGAACTTGATTTATTTTTGGTTTCTGTTCAGATTATGATGTGTGTGCTGGCTGGCTTCAGTGACATGGGGTGTCACAGCCCTCCCCCCTTAAAAGAATCTCGTCCCGAGATTAAAGAGAAGGAAAAACAAATGACGAAGGAGCGAAGAATAAAATGCAACAATGGAACAACTAAATAACGCATCTCGGAGGTAGAAAACCGGGAAAATGGGAGTTCAAGACATTTTTTATAAAAAACGTGTCAGGGGCATCTTCACACGGGCCTTGTCAAATGTCTGTAGAGACGGATCTCAAAAACTTGTCTAGCAAATATAACACGATTCATAGAGATATTACATGCATGCTGACATAATTATACACACTTTTATAGTTACACTCATGCTACATGTCTATTTTTTTAGCCACATTTTATATCAAGTGTTGATATACACAACGTTGCCAAAAAAAAAAATTTATTGCACCCCTCCTATGTTAGGAATGTTTATTTGTACCCAGTTCATAGGATTTGAACCTTTGACCACTTTATATCTCACAAACTCACTTAACCAACTCATCTCACACACAAGTATGACTAGAATTAGATATATATTTATTTTAACTCACGCTGTCCAAATGTTTTGATGTCTCTAACATTATCAATAGCGTGTTGAGAAGCGTTTTATAAGGGACTTAGCGTGGATAAAGTGTGTCTATCACTTTGATGCGTTTTCCATAACGTCTCAATAAGTGTTTTTATGTGAGATCGATACTAACGTATGAAGCGTGTCTAATATTGTTCTTTGATGTGTTCTCAATAGCATGTCAAGAAGCATAGTTAGAGGAGTAATGACGGGTGAAAGCATGTCTAATACCATATCATTTCTCAACAGTGTGTCAGAAAGCGTCGCTAGAGGGCTATTGATGGTCAAAAGCATGTCAAAGACATATTTATTTGACTAATGATGTTTAAAGCATATCTAATAAATTTTCAAATTGACACGTTCCCAATATCGTGTAAAAAAGCGTCTTTAGGTGATGATGTATTGACGTTTACAAAAGCACAACTATAAAAACGTGTCTAGAAGGCTTTTTTTCTTATAGTGCCCTAAGGCAAGGTAATGAGGGATTTGAAAAATCATTTTTTTTAAGATGAGGATAAACAAGGGAGAACCCAATCCATATGGTCTGGACCATTGAGTCCTCATAGAATTTGAAATATTAAATTTTGAATAGGGGTAAAATTCTGGAATTTTTAGTGTCTAAAAAAGAGCTCCAAATTTCGCAATATTTGGACTCGTGCATCATTTGAGATGTGGTTTGGCAAAAATATTGCACATGTTCCGTGGAAAAATTGTGAAATGCTTCACATAGGTCAAATGTGCCTCAAATTGCTCAATTTTGAACAAGATTAAAATTTAGCAGCACATTGGCACATATGATGATATGATCATGATCATGATGCTATGTTGAAACAAATTATGCATAATGAGCGTAGTTTATATATAATCATACAAATATATACACATAATTTCAACATAAGCGTAGTTTATATATAATCATACAAATATATACACATACACACGTATATACACACATACACATGCATATACAGACTACTGTTCATGATTATTGGTATCCTACATCATGAACATATCTTCTACATAGTAAATGCTGTGCATTCCCTTAATTTTTACAGCGCCACGTCAGCTAATTGCTTGTTGTCCATCGGATTGAAAAAGGACGGCAAAGATGAAGTGAAATTGGCCTTCACAGTAAAAATCCTGGAATTCTCCAGACCCTTCCTCATCCTCCTTCCTTCCCTTTCTCTGATGATGTTGACCAGACGGCGAACGAAGCATCATCTCCTGTTTGTTGTTGTTGTATTCCGAGACACAAACATAGCATCGAGCCACTACAGATCTGACTTGTCGTAGCGCGAGTTGCAAGCAGCGACCAGGGCGAGTTTCTAACTGCAGCGGCGGCGTCGAGCAGCCGATGACGCAGGGGCGCGCTCGAGGTGCGGGCCATGCGGCCATGGCCAGACCGAGGTATTGCTTGAACTGCGTCTGCGGGGGCGAGCAGCCAACGCATGGGCAAGCTCGATCTGCTGTGGCGGCATGAGCTTGAGCTGCATCGGCAGGCTATAAGGCCAGCAGCCCAGCAGCTCCACGTGGACCACATCTCCCTTGCTCCCGAATCAGTTATCAGGCCCCCCTCAAGAGAAGAATGGATAGCAGTACGTGAGGCACGCATGCAGGGATGCAGAAAGTTCTCAAAAATAAAAATAAAAATGCAGGGATGCAGAAAATGTTCGGTCGGTGGACGGACGTGATCTTCCACGGCTCAACCCCCACATCTCCACGTCCTCCCGAATCAGTTTTCAGGCCACCCTCCTCAAGAGAAGAATGGATAGCAGTACGTGAGGCACGCATGCAGGGATGCAGAAAGTTCTCAAAAATAAAAAAAAAAATGCAGGGATGCAGAAAATGTTTGGTCGGTGGACGGACGTGATCTTCCACGGCTCAACCCCCACATCTCCACGTACCGCCACCGCATCGAGTTGTTGCGCCACCTCGCGCAGCCTAGCTTGGCCACACTGAAGGTCCCCACGTTGTTCCAGGGAATAGCAATTAAGCACTCGACGACCATCTCTGCTGGCAGGGGTGAAGCTACACACAAAGTGCTGGGTGCAAATGCACCCACTAATTTCTGAACTTCACCACAAATTGACTGATTTTTCACCATATATGCACCCATTAATTTGAACATTGTGCACCCTTTGGCAGCAAAATGAGGTGTTTTTTCTATGTATCATGATGTAGTGCACCCCTACATATTTAGCTCTAGCTTCGCCACTGTCTGCTGGGTTGGGCGTGAGGGACATTTTGAGCATCGCGTGCGTGCTGGCTACTTGCTTGCTCATCTGGAGCTGAAAATAACAAGCAACCGAAGCTTGGTTGCATTGCACAACAGGTGCTTGTAGGAATGCCAATACAAATTATACAATGCCGCACATGCAATCGTGTAGAAATGCTCCTTTGTTTTGATTCATTTAGCAGGCTTTGTGTATTTACAAATGATGAACTTGGCCTTCAACTGTGCTAAAAGTGCCTTTGCAGACATTAAAATGTAGCCTATTTCAGTTTTTAAATTTTTTTGGGTACTTAGATTGTTAGAGGCAGCTCTTGGCCTGTTGTGCCATTGGTAGTGCTAGTGTTCAACTCAAGCAAATTCCTTATTTGCCATCGAAAATGATACTTTTTTTCTTATTTGCCATTGAAATTTTGCACTTCTTTTATTTGCCATCGGATCAAAATTCACATCATTTCTCTGCCACTCGAATCACTTTGCCTCTTAAGTAATTGTGCTCCCGTCACTAAATTATTTGTCCTGTAGTAGCAAAATGGGTTCATCTCAGTGCATACTCTGTGTAAAGAAAAATTCAAAATTAGAGGCAATATTTTGTTTTGACTCAAAATAACCTCCAATTTTCATTTGAAAACTTTTAAACCTTTTTTTGGTACTATAAAGTACATATTGAGACAAACCTGTTTTTTATTGGTGCTGTAGCCTGAAACTATCGTGTGGCAGCAAGATTTTCAAGGGTATAATTTCGGACGGCAAATAAAAAATTTGCTCAAGACACTGATGTTATATATGCAATAGGGAAAAAGGCACTGGCCAAGGACTTGCTTGGTCCAAAACTGTGCAGAGGCACTGGGGGTGTCAGCCAACTGATGAGCTTGGAATAGTCCAAATAGAACGGGACAGTGTTGATGGCCTACGACCTCGCCGGGTGCCACTCTCAAACTCTTGATCACCACCTTTGCGGGGTAATACCATGATTCTTCTGCAATTGAGGGCAGAAGAAGACATGACAAGGAGGGTTTAAGCGGAAGGAGGAGGAGAAGATATCCTTGAATTCACGCTAGCTTCTGGTTATAGAAGGGCTATCCACTTGTATTTTTGGAAGTTGTTATGGAAAACTTTGAATTCTTTCACAAGGCTTGGTTTGAATTTTTTTTTTTGAATAATTGATTTCGAATTCAACTTTGGTTTCTTTTTTATTCCTGTTCAGTTTGCGATGTGTGTGCTTCAGTGACACGGGGTGTCACAGCCCTCCCCCTTAAAAGAATCTCGTCCCGAGATTAGAGAGGAGGGAAAACGAATGGCAAAAGAGCAAAAAATAAGATTCAAAACTGGAACAATTAAACAACATACCTCAGAGGTAGAAAACCGGGAAAATGGGAGTTCAAGAACTCCTCCGTCTCCCATGTGGCCTCGGCCTCAGAGTGGTTGCTCCACTGCACCTTATAGAATCGGGTTGTCTGGTTTCTGGTGATCCTATCCTTTTGATCGATGACTTTGATGGGCTGCTCAGGATAAGTGAGATCTGGCTCAAGCTGCCCAACATCACTGATCACTACATCTGCAGGGGCATTCAAGCACTTCCTCAGCTGAGATACATGGAAGATATTGTGAACACCAGAGAAATTGGGTGGCAATTCCAATCTGTAAGCAACGGGTCCACACTGCGCAGAGATCCGGAAAGGTCCAATGTATCTGGGCGCCAGCTTTCCTCTGACACCGAACCAGCGTACACCCTTTATGGGAGAGACACGAAGGTATACATCACCGACTACGAACACCAAAGGACGATGTCTTTTATCAGCATAACTCTTCTACCGAGACTTGGCTGCTCTCAAAATGGACTGAATGTTGCGTACCGTCTCCTCAGCATCTGCTATCAACTTAGGTCCAAAGCTGAATCGCTTGCCAGACTCAACCCAATTAAGGGGAGTGTGACAGCGATGTCCATACAGAGCCTCAAAGGGTGCCAAGATGATGCTCTCCTGATAATTGTTATTGTTAGAGAACTCTGCTAGCGGTAGACATTCCTCCCAATTCTTGCTATGAGTCAACATGCAAGCACGAAGCAAGTCCTCAAGAATCTGATTCACCCTCTCAGTCTGACCATCTGTTTGAGGGTGATAAGCAGCACTGCAAATCAACCTGGTGTCTAAAGAAGCATGCAGCTGCTCCCAGAAACGCGAAACAAACTGAGGCCCTCGATCAGAGATGATAGTGTGGGGCACCCCATGCAAACAGAGTATCCGAGCGATGTACAACTCAGCATACTTCTTCACACTATGACGAGTGTACACAGGGATGAAATGAGCTGACTTGGTCAAACGATCAACAATCACCCAAATAGAGTCATGCTTCTGCGCTGTGAGAGGCAAGCCGACAATAAAATCCATGCTAATATCCTCCCACTTCCGAGTAGGAATACTCAAAGGCTAAAGTAATCCGGCTGGCTTCACTTGATCTGCCTTAACTCTTCTGCAAGTGTCACACTCTGAAACATAGCGTGCGACCTCCCGCTTCATGCGGGTCCACCAGAAGTGACTCCTCAAATCCTGATACATCTTGTTGCTGCTAGGGTGGATGGAATACTTGGACATGTGCGCCTCATCAAGGATCTTCTTGCGCAACTCAAAGTCGTTTGGAACTATCAAGCTGTCCTGGAACCATAGGACTCCATTCTCATCCTCTCTGAAACACTAAACTCTGGCTTCCCCAAGCTTGAGTCTCCTCTTGAGGTGACTCACTTTAGCATCCTTCTTCTGCGCTGCCACAATCTCATCACGCAGGGTCGGAACAAGAGATATATTGGCCAAAGAACCATAAGGATATACTCGAAGACTGGGCTCCTCCTCTGCGGAATGAACAATGATAAGGTTATTGCAATGAGCCTTGCGACTCAAAGTATCAGCAACCACATTAGCCTTCCCTGGATGATAATGAATCTCCAAGTCATAGCCCTTGATCAGCTCTAACCATCTCCTCTGACGCATATTCAGATCTGACTGCATTGTTGGGCTTCACCTTAACGAAGTCCCATACACCGGGTCAGCAACGAGACACATCGCTAAGACAAGGAAAATAAGACGGAGCATTTCATTATGACAGCATAACTCCTTTAGTGTTTGTTTAGGAAGAAAAATCACACACTAAAGGTGGATTTCTCCCTAACACTGCCCTAGGGAATATAAAAGAAAATGTTGCATTCCAGAAATTTAATGACATTGTCGGACTTCACTTCTTTTAATGGAATTGGCTCGGCCCATCTAGAAAAATAATCAGTGGCCGCTAGGATGAACTGCTGTCCTTTTGACGATGGTGGATCGATGGAGCCTATCACATCAATGCCCCAAGCATCAAATGGCCATGAGGGTATAGTAGGGTGAAGAGGGACTGGAGGCTGATGCTTGACATCCCCATGTAACTGACAGTCATAACAAGACCGAGCTACCTCAATGCAATCCCTCATCATTCCGGGCCAAAAGCCCCCAGCAATTTTAATGCTGTGATACATTCGTGGCCCACTTTGATGGCCGCCGCAAATTCCCGAGTGAACTTCTTTGAGTGCTTTGTCAGCCTCGCTCCGGGAGAAGCATCGGAGAGGCATTTCCTGCCCAAAGGACCGCCGATATAAGACACCGGCCTTAAATATAAATGAGGGCAGTCGTCGCTGAAGTTGGCGTCTTGCAATAGGATCATTTGGTAAGGTACCATGTTTAAAGTAATCTATAAATGGCTTGCGCCAGTCTTCATCATCTGACTCAATAGTCAGGACAGTATTGACTTCATAATTTTCTGGAATGAGCTCAAGTACAGCAGGCAGTAACCATCTCTCTTCAATATTGATCTCTGCTTGACCGTCAGGTAATACGAGAGCCGAAGCCAATTTTGCAAGCGCGTCAGCTGAGGCGTTTTGGCTCCTGGGAACGTGTTCAACCTGAACAAATTCGAATTTTTCCATGAGCCTCTTCGTGGCTTCCCAATAGGGTACCAGTTCAGGTTTTCGTACTTCATACACGCCATTTACTTGTCTCACAATAAGCTGAGAGTCTCCATAAGCATGGAGGATCTGTATATTCATGGAGAGGGCAAGGAGAAGTCCAAATATGAGGGACTCGTATTCAGCTTCATTATTTGAGCATTCCTCTTTCATCAGTGAGAATGAGTGATAGATTGTCTCGCCTTGAGGACTCTTGAATACTATTCCAGCACCAGCCCTTCTACGTGGAGTACCATCAGGGTCAGATTCCATTCGTGAAGCACCGTCAAAATAAAGTTCCCAAGGAGCTTCTATGTCAGCTGTGAACACCTCTTCATCTGGGAGGTCTGTTACTAATGGTGAGTCGTCAGGCACAGGATGTGCAGCTAGGAAATCAGCTAAGGCCTGACCCTTGATAGCTTTTTGAGGTACATACTGAATATCGTACTCCATCATAAGCATTGCCCATTTTCCAATTCTTCCTGAAAGGGCTGGCTGGTTGAGAACATATTTTACAGGGTCTGCCCTTGCAATAAGTTGGACCTCATGAGCTAGCAAATAATGCCGGAGTTTCCTTAATGCAAATATCAGGGCTAAGCATAATTTCTCAATAGGAGAATAATTGCATTCAGCACCAACCATAGTACGACTAAGATAATAATAGGCCACCTCTTTCCCATCATCGTTAATTTGTCCTAAAAGGGCACCAACAGAATTGGGTTGCACCGCAATATACAAAATAAGGGGCCGCCCTCTAACGGGGGCGATGAGGACAGGCGGGCTAAGCAAATATTGCTTGATACTATCAAGGGCATTTTGACATTGTTCATCCCACACAAATGGTGCCCCCTTTTTCATTAGTTTGGAAAAAGGTTGTATACGACCTGATAAATTAGAAATAAAACGCCTTATATAAGCTAGCTTTCCTTGCAAGGACTTAAGCTCTTTCAAGTTCTCAGGTGGTGGCAGTTTGAGGATCGCTTTTATGTCTTTGGGCTGGATTTCAATCCCTCGATGGCGCACAATAAAACCTAAAAATATACCAGATTGCACCGCAAAGGCACATTTGAGCGGGTTCATCTTGAGCTGGTACTTGCGTAACCTCTCGAACACTACACGGAGGTCTTCTTTATGGTTTTCTCGCTCTTGCATCTTAACGACTAAGTCGTCGATGTAGCATTCTACTGACTGATGTATAAGGTCACAAAAAATGACCGTCATAGCTCGTTGGTATGTAGCCCCTGCATTCTTTAAACCGAATGGCATTACGGTATAGTAAAAATTTCCTTTTGGCGTCCGGAAGGCAGTATCAATGGCGTCATGATCATCCATCTTGATCTGGTTATATCCGGAAAACCCATCCATAAAAGAGAGGGCTCCATAACCTGTAGTAGAATCTATGACCATTTCGGTGATTGGAATAGGAAAGTCATCTTTTGGGCAAGTACGATTCAGGTCACAAAAATCTACACAAACCCGTACCTGTCCATTCTTTTTCATTACGGGGACAATACTAGCAAGCCATCGAGGGTACTGCACTTCTTTTATGAACCCAGCCTTGATCAGCTTATCTACCTCGGCAATTATATCATCCTGCAGTTCTGGACGGAAGCGTCGTGGATGTTGTTTAACAGGGCGATATTGAGGATCAAGAGATAATTTATGAGTAGCAACACGGGGATCTAGGCCCGGCATTTCTTTATACGACCATGCAAAACAATCACGATATTGCATTAAAAAATTTCTATAATCTTCTCGCTCCTCTAGCGTGAGAGCCGCGCTTACAAATGTTGGGCGAGGATCATCCTCGCTCCCAAGGTTTATTTCTACAAGCTCATCAATAGTCTGCTGCCCGCCGTCTTCCAAGTGATGAGGAGCAGGGGCAGCACTAAGAACTTCTCCATGAACAACCGTGGTTGCTTCATGCGTCCTATCAAGGAGATATTGCTCGTCTCTCAAGCCGTGACGCGCATTAGCAGCAGCGCAGACCGAACGGGGTTGGTAAGGGACTTCATAAAACTGCACCAAGCCCTCTTCTTCGGACGTTACATCCTCGTCATCTTCAAGCCCCCAGTCATCACCTGCATGTATTACATTGCAAGTAAAACATTCAAACTCATTATTATCCTCGTCATTTATATCTTCTTCATCACTATCCCACAAATAGTGAGAGCGATAGCCAAGACCATACCTACAGAGAGGCAGTCGACCTTTCTTCACAAGCCTCTCAGATTGGCTCCACCACTCTCCGCACACATCGGGCGGTGATGGGAGTCGCCGATTTCTTTGTAGTTTGATTCCTGATTTTTCAAGCAAGGGGACCAGATTAGGTTCTACCCTTAAAGTCGCCAAGACCTCCTCCACATCTGTTTCACAATCTGGAAAATTTAATAAAATGTCACTAGGTCGTGTGTATGGAACTTTATAAAAGAGTGTCGGGCAAGCAGACCCTTGCAAATCAGGGACAGCCCAGACCTCCAAAGGTACACAAACATATGTATAAAGTGATGCAGGTTGTAGTATAGAAGAACTTGGCGACACCTTTTCAAATTTGGCCACCATTTTCTTCACTCTACCGCCACCCTCGATAGATGGCGTGGCTGCCTCTTCTTGGCTAGGAGCTGGATCTGCTTGTGAGGAGGTCGAAGGGGCGCCTTTTGGGCCCTCAGGATCATTATCTTCTCCAGATAACATGGAGTGTGCAAGTGCAGAGTAGTGAGGAGAATATGAGCATGCTTCAAGAGAATCAGAACTTCCATCCAGTGTACTACAATGTCCTTCCTCATCTGACAAATTTGGGCTTCTCTGCACACGCTGTTGTGCACTCGCTTTTAGGCGAGTATCCGCACCAGGACGTGAGGCCATGTTCTGCAGTTGGCTTTGGTCGATAGGCAAGCGTGAAGAAATGCTTCTATAAGCTCCTGGGCGGTCATATGGGGTAGTGTTTCCTCTCTGGGACCTCTGTTTTCCGGTAACTGGGCAGCAAAGAGCCATTATACTATTATCCTCTTGATCCTTTTCTGGGCAGGAAGTAACACTTCCCTGAGACTGAAAACTAGAAAGCAGAGCAGTGTTGAAAAAGGCCTTGGGATTTGGGACGATCTCATCTTCAGAACAATATGTCAAATCTTGTGTTACTGCAGGTGGTTCCCAGTCTGAGTCGGACTCTTCAGCAGAATGGACTTCTATAATCCCACACATTAGCGTATCTCCGTCAGGTGATTTCTTTTTGGATCCTTCCGATGTAGTATCATAGCTTGTTGAAGCACTGAGAGTTGGGTCTGTTTGCTCTGGAAGTGGGTCAAGTGGTGGTGGTGGCACCTGTTGCTCAGAAACTGCAGGAGCCTTTTCTTTGCTTTTATCTGAAACAGGAGAGGGTACTCTTGGTTGTTCACCACTAGTTTGTCCAGCAGGTCCATTTACAACAGGAACATCATCAGTTGGAGCCATCTGACATGGCCTTGGAGCCAAACGCTCAATAAGGAAGTTATACCTCGGGTTCCGCTCAAGGTTGGGCGCGACACGAACAGTAACCCTCTCATTATCAGAGTACACCCGGCCATCAGCCCGGACACGGACTTGGACATACCTCAACACAATGCTTTGCAACTCTTGAATCATGGCTTCACGGATCCTTCTCCTTCGCTCACGTCTCCTCTGATTCTCATTGAATATGTATGGAGCACGGGGCCTCAAAGGCGGGGCTGATCGAGGCGGCGGAACTGGGTGTCGTGCCTGAGGCGGTGGAACCGAGCGCTGTGCCGGTGGTGGAACCGGGCGCTGTGCTGGTGGTGGAGGAGCTTCATTCCTAGGAAACGCCTCACGTTGAGGCTCCCGAACACGCCACTGAGGAACAAACTCTGACCTCTGCTGTTGTGAGTACTCCTGACGGTGAGGCCGGTGGTTCCAATGTGCTGGCTGTCGAAATTGCCTTGAATGATAGGATGCTGTAGGTTGATCTCTGTGACGAGGAGCCCATGTTCGACGGTCATGTTGAGGACGACCTCTCGGTGCATAAGCTCTGAACCTGCCCCCAGTACGTGTATCCCGAGGTATCTCAGGACCCTGCAGCTGCCTTTCAAAGTCATTCATTTGTGCACGAAGTTGCTGTAGTTGCTGTTGTAACTCATCAGCACGAGGTGCAGGCGTTTCAGTCTGTAACACAGCAAACTGATTGGCATTGGCAGCCGAAGATGGCTCAACCGCGGCACTGGTATGCAGGCAGGGTGCAAAGAGGCTTGCAGGAGCAGCCCCCAGGCCTGACTGAACATGTTTCCTTCCCAAACGATGCCTCAAAAATTCTGTAACAATAGCTTCACGGACGGGGAGTCTAGCAACTTCAGCAGGATGATGCAACCATTCCCTGGATAATGCCTCATGAGCATAGGCACGTTGTGTCTGCACTCTTGCCACTTTATTCACTTTGCTCGTGAACCATTCATCCTCTTGAGACTTGCTTGGAATGATACGAGAAGCAATCTGCTCTCTAAGTTTCTTTGCCTTAGCATACTTTCTGCGGCAGTTACGTCGTGCATGAGGACTGCCTGAGTGGCGAGCAAGGACTATGCTCTGTCTCATGTTCGCACAAGCTGCATCTAAAGCTACCACAAGCTCTGGTTCAGTCTTCTCACCACGGAGTTCAATCTTCCCTGATCTCTTCAGCAGCTTGCTAGCTTCAACTACAAGGTCACGATGCTCATTCTTGGCTTTGTCAAATGCTGACATCCTAGCCTTCCTTGACTCATTCTCTAACTCAGCTGTCATATGAGTGTAAACTTTTCCGCCATGCATGAAGGTAGCGGTGACAGGAAGTTTACCGAACTGGAACATCATAGTTGCAGAAACATGTGCAGGAATACCACCTGTAGAAAGAAACGTCTCTGATCAGACATTTTTTGTTTACATAAACTCTTTTGTTATGCACATCATATTTGGAGAACTTGAAAGACCATCACAACGACCATCAGTAGCACAGCAAAGATGGGAGGAGAACCCTGTCCCACCGGGCGTGCCAATTTGTTTCTCTTTGCGAAACAAATTGGCACGCCCACATTTTATTCATAATATACGCACTAGGGCCACTCCTTTACGGAGTGTTTCTCTTCGCAAAACAGTGTTCTTACAATCCTCCCCCCTCATGCTGATGGTGAGGGGGTATTTATACCCGATCAGGGTTTACATCAATAGACTAAACTACCCCTGATCGGGCGAATCATTCGTGGAATATGCTGTACATTATTGTCCGAAGGGCACTAATGTCCTTTTAATTCTTCTCTCTCATGACGCCAAAACCCTAAGCTTCATCGTGGGTCCCATGTCATGATGATTGTGGCGCACGAGAGAGGGAGGCTTGGGGCAAAGTTTTATGCCGCTGTGCGTTTACCCGAAGCTCCCTTCGCGTCGGAGCATCTCCTCCACCGGAAGAACCTCCACGAATCATTCCGTTAGGTTCAACTCCTGCAGGGACGACAAGTAAACAAGTCCAAGACGAAGCCTGTTAGTATGTAAACCGAAGACCCCTTCGGGTTTCCTTAGTTAGGCTTCTCCGGGTTTGTCGCTCTCCCCGCAGATCCCCAACAGTAGCCCCTCGTGGGCGAGGTTCAACTCTGATGAGCTGAACCCATGAAAAAGAAGGAGAAGGCGGGCGCCAAACCCGGAAAAACGTCCCCTGCTCGTTGGAGTTGAGTCTCAAATGCATTCCCCGAAGCCCTCAGGTTTGTTTGTCTGGGATTGCGCGGTATTACTTTCTTTTATCGCAGTTATAAAATGAATAACTGAATTTCACGCACTTCGAGGGCGTAATAACTACATTCCGGCGTTCTCGTTTCTGTTTTCTGATCGGCTTCGGGTTTTCATGTTTGGCTTTTGTTTTCCTTCGTTGGTTTTTGCTTCGCTTGGTCTCCGGACTAAGCTCAGGTATGTTATTTTTGGCTTCGCAAACTATTAGTTTTCTTTGCTTCGCTCTTGCTTAGCTTCGTTCAGACTTTTCCTGTTTCATGGCTAGGACTAGGCAAACTGCCAGCTTGATCGAAGAAGAGGGCACGATGTCGGGCGAAGAGCGACGTGCAAGCCAAGATGAGCAGGCGATGTCAGGCAAAGAGCAACGCGCGAGCCAGGACGAGCAGGCTATGTTGGTTGATAGCGGGAGCTCTGAGCGGCTGCTGGACTCTTCCCCGAAGAGGAGTGCTGGAGGCTGCGATGGGGTGGACAGTCTCGCAAAAGTTGTTGATGTCGAAGCTAAGGCTTCAGATGCCCAGGCCTCTGCTGAGGCTAGAGATGATGATGTGGTTGCACCGGGGACCCACGCGGGCGACTCTACTGCGAAGGTTGCTGCCAGGACTTCGGGTTCACCTCCAGGTAAGGGTTTTGGTGAAAACTCGGCTTTTGACAATTACGTAGAAACTGCGCTTCGCGGTGATTTTAAGTGTAGGCTCGGGTCTGCAGCTGCTGGGGAAGGTTCTTCGGTTGTTTTTTAGGGTGGTGGCTCGAAGCGTCAGAACCCCCTAAAACTGTTGACCCTCGGATCCGTCTGCCTGCAGTTTACGAGAAAACTTATCGTTTGAAGCCTTCTCTCGTTGACGAAGCTGAGCTGGCTAAGTACATGGGGCGGGGCTACTTTGAGGCTGGGAAGGCTCGTCCGCCGGGCAATGAAATTGTGCCCCTCCCGAAGCCAAATGAGGTGGTTGTGTTCCGTGATTTTTTCGAAGCTGGGCTTCGGTTATCGGCGTGGGTTTTTCTGGAGAGAGTTTTGGAGCGTTACAATGTTCAGATCCATCACTTGGCTCCTAACGCCTTTGTTCAGCTGTCGAAGTTCATTTGGGCTGTTCGCATCCAAGATGCGAAGATAAGCTCTGATGCGTTCATACGCTTTTACAGCTGTCATCTCCAGAACAAAAAGGTCCATTCGATGACGATGTGTTTCACTCTCAGTATGGGATCTGCACATTTCAGCCAAGATCTTTCAGCCGAAGGTCGAAAGTGAAAAGGGTTGCTCTTATTCCTGCTCAGAAAAACCGTTGGGGCAACTGGATGGATTATTGGTTTTACATTCAGGTTCCTTCATATACTTATGATGATGGAACTGAGTTTTTTCCTCTTGCCAGTAAGATTGAGGCTGCGGAGCCTATCTTTTCTCCAGACTACCATGCTACTTCAACCTTTCAAGCTTGCTGCACAGCCTTCAGGTCATCGTGCAAGGTGATTAGTGGTCGCACTGCTGTTGAGGAGTTCCTCGCGGCAGGGGTGTGGCCCATAGTCCAAGGCTGGAAGCCTGATAGCTTCGTGAAGCGCAAGACTGGGCAGAAAAAATTCTAGTATTTGAGTCCCGTTTTTAACGGACTTAAGAAACCCGAAGGCTTGCGTCATCGTGAGTTTGTTGAGCTTGTGGAAGACGTCGCTTGCTTGTTGTGTGACTCATTCATGGTGGCTGAGGGGCAGGATGTTGAGGTTGGGTTGATCCCCGGTTGTCGCGTGAACCGGATCTTCGATAACTTGGGTATAAGCTACCCTGATCATGAGATTCCGCGCGGCAAGAGGAGGTTGAAAAAAGGCGAAGCTCCGGCGATTCCCACCGCCTGTTACATACAGATGCGGGGTTGGGAAAAACAACCCAAAGTTGCTGCTTCTGCCGAGCCTTCCGTGTCTGGCCCTAATCGATATGGGCTTCGGACTGTGGTGTGTAAGGTGAAAGCTAGCGCCGTCGAGGGCTTGAGTACTGCTAAGGCGGAGCGTTTGAAACGTATACGCACCGCTTCCAAAGTCCCCAAGGGGCTTGTTAGCCTGGTGTCAGCGCAGACTGGTTTGAATGTGCGCGGGGCTTCGGGTAACACTGGTTTTGCTTCTAGTTCATATGCCGGCGAAGGCTCCGTTGCTGGCGATGATGCTGCTGTGGTTGATAACATTCCTCCGGTCTTCGAGCTATCTGGCTCTGAGCGGCTGCTCGTTTCCCCCCGGCGGGCTGATGCTTCGGCGGAAACTGGTCAGGTTCCTGTTGTGGAGTTGTCTGACTCCGAATAGTTTCTTGATGGCGTTGACAGCCATCCTGCGGATGTTGTTGATGTTGATGACGTTGAACTGGCCCGGACCGTCCAGCAAATGGTGGATGAAGTTCAGTCGAGCTTCGGGTACACCGGAAGTGACTCGTCCTCCGACGTGTCTAGCGATGGTAGCTCTGACGAGGAAAGTTCTTGCGGGGTTGTTAATCTTGATGAGGTCTCGTCTGTTGTGATGGCAATGATGAGTGGGTTAAGAGAATACGATCCCGAAGGCCGTGGCGTTGTGGCTTCATTTACCTACTTTATTTTGTTTTCCTTTTGCTTTGGCTCATTTTATTTTGCTGTGTAGAGCTTCGGACTATGCTTGAAGCTAATAGCGCTCCGGACCTTGCTGATCTTTTGGAAAGCCAAGGCCGCGTGGTGAGTTGCTTTAATTTTGCCTTTTCTTTCTGTTGTTGTCTTTTATTTCTCTCTTCTTACTCGTTTTCGCTTTTAGATCACGGAGACTTCGAAGGTTTTGCGGAACAAGCTCGTTTCCTCCGCTGGCTCCGGTGATGCTTCGGCTGAACTTCTTGCGCTCCGGGAAGAGAAGGCCCAGTGGGCTTCCACGAAGGCAAGTTTTGAAAGCGAGATTTCTCGCTTGAAGGCGAAGGCTAAGAAGAGCGATGGAGCGCTCGCCGCCTACAAAGCCGAAGCTGAGAAGAAGTTTGCTGAGTCTTCCGCCAAAGTGGCTGAGGACTTGAAATTCCTCTCTGATGCCCTGGGTGAGTGCTCCAAATGTGTGAAAGTTGGGGAAACGAAGCTGCACCAGAGTTTTTCTGAGCTGCTGGCCCGCTTCGGCCGCAAGGTGCAGGAACTTCCTTCCTCTGGAGAGCTTACTATGGAAGCTTTGTTCGATTGGTTGGAGAAGGAGCTCAAGCTACTTCTGGGGTTGATTAGCAATATGTGCGATCGCGGAGCGAGGACCTGCCTCTTCGCCTTGCTTGACCTGATGGAAAAGAAAGAGCCGGCTTGCTATCGTGAGATAGGTATGTCGAGCTTTACTCCGGCTGACTTCGCTGCTGCCAACGCTCACACGAAGATCAATGATGTTGAGGTCGTTGCGAAGCATTTCTGGAGGCACTATTGGGCCAAGCTTGGTGGTGCGGCTGCACGCGAAAGCGCTCTGGCTCGGGCGAAGGAGGTTTAAAACTTGTACTATAGTTTGCTCCTTTTATTTGGCATCGGCTTTGTTTTGCTGACGCGCGTTTTTTTTCCTCAGGCTGCGGAGAAGAAAAGGAAGAGCGCGCCCTCGGCTAATCCCTCGTCTACTGACGAAGAGGCGAAGGCAAAGAAGGCGAAGGCTAACGTCGATGCTGGTTCTTCCAAGGCAACTCCTTCGATCTCCTCTACTCCTCAGTCTTCTGATCCGAAGGCCGCTGCTGCCCCGGAGGTCTAGGGCGTTTTAGATGAAAGAAAACATTTGGCCTTGTGAGGCATGTACTTTTATGTTTTATAATATTCTTTATGTTGTACTGCTGCAGGTCTCCACAAAGGAGCCTGATCACGAACCCTTGTGCTATCAGAATGGTAGAATTCGTGCGACGCGTGCTTACGAGTTTCTGAATTGCTTGATGACGGTATGCTTGGCCGTTTTTGGAGTTACACCCTCAGCGAGTATTTTCGGGTGCGATCGAGATGGCTTCTTTGTTTCGTCGCGTTCCGCGTCGTGCGCGGGTGGGCGTTCCTCTGCTGATTTCGAAGGAAGAGCCAGTGGAACCTGAAGATTTATTTGTTTTTCCTTGGGTTTATGATGTTAATTATGGTGATGGTCTTCCCGGCCTGTTTGTTGAGATTTAATCTGTCTGCGCAGTAAGGTTGCTGCATGAAAGGATACGTGTTGGTTGTGGGGTCTTATTATTTATATTTTCGTTTTGCTGAAAACGTCCCCCTCTTTGTATCGAGTATGAGTCTTCGACACGTTTCCCCCCTGACAGACGAGGGCGAGGTTGACACGACGCCTTTTTCACTTGAGAAAAATGTCCCCTCCCCTCTGTCAATCGAGGGCGAGGTTGACGCGAAGCCTTTTTCACTTCAGAAAAACGTCCCCCCCCCCCCCTCTGTCAATCGAGGGCGAGGTTGACGCGAAGCCTTTTCCACTTCAGAAAAATGTCCTCCCCCCTCTGTCAATCGAGGGCGAGGTTGACGCGAAGCCTTTTTCACTTGAGAAAAAGTCCCCTCCCCTCACTGTCAACAAGGGCGAGGTCGACACGAAGCCTTTTTCACCTGAGAAAAACGTCCCCCCCCCCCTCTGTCAATCGAAGGCAAGGTTGACGCGAAGCCTTTTTCACTTGAGAAAAACGCCCCCCCTGTCAATCGAGGGCGAGGTTGACGCGAAGCCTTATTCACTTGAGAAAAACGTCCCCCCCCCCCCCTCTGTCAATCGAGGGCGAGGTTGACGCGAAGCCTTTTTCACTTGAGAAAAACGCCCCCCCCCCCCCCCATCTGTCAATCGAGGGCGAGGTGGACGCGAAGCCTTATTCACTTGAGAAAACTGTCCCCCCCCCCCCCCTCTGTCAATCGAGGGCGAGGTTGACGCGAAGCCTTATTCACTTGAGAAAAACGTCCCCCCCTCCCCCTCTGTCAATCGAGGGCGAGGTTGACGCGAAGCCTTTTTCACTTCAGAAAAACATCCCACCCCCCCTCTATCAATCGAGGGCGAGGTTGACGCGAAGCCTTATTCACTTGTGAAAAACTCCCCCCCCCCCTGTCAATCAAGGGCGAGGTTGACGCGAAGCCTTTTTCACTTCAGAAAAACGTCCCCTTTTTTCATGTTTGACTCTCGGTCATTACAGAGACAGTTTTGGACAATCTTGCTGATCTCGAGTGCGGCTTCTTGTCCTGCTTGCCACTCCTGCGTTCTTGGCCGCCCACGCTTCATTGTTGTTTGGTAAGTACCTCTTCCTTGGATGGCCTGGTCCTTCTTCTCCCGAAGATATGTCGATGAACTTGGGTAGCGCTGGGTTCGGTGGTGGCACCACTTCTAATGGTTCGGGTTGCTCGGGGAATGGTACCATCATGAAGTCTTGGTTTTGGTTTACTGCGTGCTGTGGTGGTATTTCTAGTGGTTGGTAGAAACCTTGCTGTGGATGGTGTGGGGGTTGTTGCGAAGATCCTTCCTGCCCTGTTGAAACTCTAAGCTTTTGCATTGCTTGCAAGTATTTTTCTGCTTGCTTTCTTGCCGAACTGTTGTTCGCCATTCTTTCTGTGCTTATATATTTCTTATATGTTTGTGTGCCTCCTAGTGTTTCCTCCGGTAATGTATTTATAGTCGAAGGCGATGATTTTTGCTCTTGGCGAAGGGTCGCTTGCCCTTTGTTGTTTATGCCGTATCTTTCCGGCTAGTGAACAGATTTTTCTCTGTTCCTTTGTTTCTTTGCGTCGGTGCGCTTCGCTTATTGAAGTGTTTGTTGAGTCATGTTCTAATGTTCCCCTTGGGGTTTCATTGTTGTTAGTTTTTTCACGTGAAAAACTTTGCAACGCTACTTGTAGCGTCTTTTTACCCACTTGGGTTTGTTCGATGGAGACTTCCTCATCAGATAAGCCTGAGCGATGTGCTCCTTTTGGCACAGAGAGCAGGCTTACTTTTTTAGCCTTTGCTTCGCGAGATATGGCGAACTCTCGATGGAGTTCGCGTCGAGACTTTTGGGGGAGAACCTTCGTCTTTTTTGGGGAAAAGATTGCATTGATTTTGCAAGGGTTACAATGGGTCTCACCTCGTTAAAAACCTCACCCCCAGAGCGGGGTTCCCCTACGAGGAAAAGAGTATGAGCCCTTGGAGAACTGTAAATCTATTACATCTGAAAAGAAAAAAGAGGTCTTCGCTTATAGTTTTGCGAAGCCCCTGGTACACTTATGCGAAGTAATTTTTGAGATTATTCGCGTTCCATGGGTGCGGTAAGTCATTCCCTTCCTGGTCGCGGAGATGATATGCTCCGGGTCTGTTGCTTGTTGCTACCATGTATGGCCCTTGTCACTTAGGCTCCAGCTTGCCCTGCTTTTCCGTCCTTGGACTTCCGAGCAGTATCAGATCTCCTGGCGCGAAGTGTTTGTTCAACACCTTGCGATCTCTCCATTTTCTTATTTCCTCTTGGTATTTTTCAAGGTTAAGGACTGCTTGCAATCTGTCCATTTCCATCATATCCCTGGATATGGCGATCTCTTCAGGATTTGCTTCGGTCTTCTGAGCTCTGGGTCCGTTGTATTTGATTTCTTCTGGTGTCATGGCTTCGTCGCCGAAGAGAAGGCTGAATGGAGTGAATTTTGTCATTTTGGACTCCGCAGTGTTATGTGACCATATGATTTTTGGCATTTCATCTGCCCATTTTCCTTTCTTTTGGTTGAGGAGACATTTCTTGATGCCTTCGAAGATTTGTTTGTTTGCATTTTCCACTGCTCCGTTGGATTCCGGGTGGTACACCGAAGCGAAATTAACCTTTGTACCAATACTGTTGCAGTACTCGGTAAATTCATAACTCTCGAACTGCTTCCCGTTGTCCACTGTTAATTCCATGGGGACTCCAAAATGGAATACTATGTTTTGCCAGAAGAATTTTCGGACTGTGGCAGACGTTATGTTTACGGTTGGTTTTGCTTCGATCCACTTGGTGAAATATTCGAGCCCACAACTGCGAAGGTATAGTTGCCTTGGGCTGCGGGTAGAGGTCCCACAATGTCGATCCCCCATCTCTGCAGGGGCCAAGTGGGCTTTATCAGTTGAGAGGGCTGTGATATGCCTGATTGTTTTCTGGCGAACTTCTGACAGGCTTCGCACTTTTTGACCAGTTCTTGGGCGTCTGAGCTTGCTGTTGGCCAAAAGAAACCATGTCGTAGAGCTTTTGCACAAATTGATCTTATGCCTAGATGAGATCGGCAGACCCCTTCGTGAATGTCACGGAGTAGATTGATTCTGTCTTCGCGGCTGATACATTTCAGAAGCGGCCTTGTGATTCCATTTATGTAAAGCTGATCATCGATGATGATGTAGTTTCTTGCTCTTGCCTTCATTCTTTTTTCTTCGGCTTCGTTCTCTGGCTCATAATAGTTACGGAGGTATGCCATGATACATGACCTCCAGTCTTCGCTTTGGACAGTATTGATGTACTTGATTTCTTTTTCTGCTGATTTGATTGATGACGAACTGAGTGTTTCAAAGAAGACATCTGGTGGTAATGGTTCTTTCTTTGCCGCTGCTTTTGCTAAGGCATCGGCTTCGGTGTTTTCATTTCTGTCCAAGTGCGCGCAAGTATAGCCCCTAAAATGTTTCTCTGTGCTGCGGATAAGATCCAGGTATTTGATTAGCTCTGGCTCTCTTGCTGTAAATGTTTTGTCAACGTGGCCTTGGATTACTTTAGAGTCAGTTTTGATGACGAAGTTGAGCACTCCCAGAGCTCGGAGTTTTCTTAGTGCAAGTAGCAATGCTTCGTACTCTGCAATGTTGGTGCATCTGTCAGTGTATTTGCTAAACTCAAACCTGACAGCATATCTTAACTTGATACCCGAAGGTGATAGAAGTATTCCTGCGGCTCCAGCCCCAAGGTGGCACCAAGCTCCATCACATGTTATTTCCCATGGTTTCTCAAATACCGGTCCATCGGTGTATGAGCTTGGCTCCGTCCAATCCGCTACGAAATCCACAAGTACCTGAGCGTTGATTGCACTTCTGCTCTCAAAATCTACTATGTGCTCTGATAACTCAGTAGCCCACTTGGCTATTCTTCCCGAAGCCTTTCTGTTGCTGAAGATGTCGGATAACGGTTGATTTGTGAGGACCTTGATTGTGTGGGCTTTGAAATAATGCCTTAGTTTCCTTGAAGCCATGACCACTGCGTAGGCTATTTTTTCTAGCTCTGAGTAGAAAATTTTTGAACCCGATAGAGCCTCGGAGACATAATATACCGGGACTTGAATTTTTACGCCATTTCCTTTGGAATTTTGCTTTGTCTGGGCTTGCACCAGAGCTGCACTGACTGCTCTGTGCGAAGCCGCCACATACATGTATAGAGTTTCATTTGCCTTTGGGCTTGCAAAAGCCATCATCTTTCTTAAGTATTCTTTGAGCTCTGCAAAGGCTTTCCTCTGGCTAGTACCCCATTCGAATTTTCCGGAGCCTTTTAACACCTGGAAGAAAGGTAGGCTTCTTTCTGCTGATCACGAGATGAATCTGTTGAGCACGGCGATTCTTCCAGTTAGCTTCTGCACTTCCTTGATTGAGGTTGGCTCTCTCATGTTTAGGATAGCTTCTATTTTATCTGGATTTGCTTCGATCCCCTTGATTGACACGATGCACCCTAGTACTCATCCCTTTGATACGCCGAAGACACATTTCTCTGGATTAAGCTTAAGGTTCGCTTGTCTAAATTTTGCGAAGACTTGAGCCAAGTTTGTGATGTGGTCTTCACGCTTGTTGCTTTTGACCACGATGTCGTCTACATAAGCGAGCACAATTTTTCCCACTAATTCCTTAAGGACAGCTTTTGTCATTCTACAGAATGTTGGTCCTGCATTCTTAAGGCCTTCGGGCATCCTGATGAAGAAAAAGGTGCCGAAGGGTGTTATGAAGCTTGTTTTTTCTTTGTCTTCCTTTCTCATGAACACTTGATGGTAACCAGAGAAACAATCTAGCAAAGACAATAACTCCGCGTCCGCTGCCGCGTCTACTATTTTATCTATTCTGGGTAGTGGGAAATCATATTTTGGACATGCCTTGTTCAGATCGGTGAAATCTATACACATCCTCCACTTTCCATTTTTCTTCTTGACTGGCACTGTGTTGGCCAACCAGGTTGGGTATTTTACCTCTCTTATAACCTTCGCGTCGAGGAGACGTTGTACTTCTGCTTTTACTGCTTCGACCCTATCATCTGACATTTTTCGTAGCTTTTGCTTCTTCGGCTTGAATTTACTGCAAATATCTGGCTTGTGTTCTATCATTTCCCTGCTTACTCCTTGTAAATCGTTGGATGACCAGGTGAAAACGTCTTTGTTTTTGCGAAGGAGGTCCACTAGAGCTTGTTCTTCTTGCTTCAGCAAGAGCTTACTGATGATGACACTTTGGTCTAGGACGGCTTCGTCCAATAACACCCTCTTTATCTCCTCTTTTTCTTGAAAACTCTGTCCGTCTTTGTCCAGGTCTTTCTCTGATATCAGATGCTTATACTTTTCTTTTTCGTTGGGTTCCTCTGATAAGATATATACATTCTTTTGGGCCGGAGTTATTCCCTTTTCGATATTCCTAGCTTCTTGCTGATCTCCAAAGACCGTTATGACTCCCTTCGGGGCTGGCATTTTCATGACCAGAAAAGAGTTTCTTATTATGATGTCGAGGATGTTGATCACTCCTCTTCCGAAGATTGCATTATAAGGATAGTTCATTTCCACCACGTCGAAATTGATGTGCTCTGTTCTTGGGTTGGACATATCACCGAAGGAGACTGGAAGTGTTATCTTCCCAAGTGGGACAATTCTTTTTCCTCCGAAGCCGTACAGGGGGGTGTCCGTTGGTTCCAGTAATTTCCTATCCAACTTCAAACGGTCGAAGGTACTCGCGAAGAGTATATCCGAAGAGGCTCCATTGTCGACCAATATTTTGGTTACTGACCATCCGTAGATGTTGGTCTAAATGACCATAGCATCATTGTGAGGGTGCATCTTTAGGTCGCAACGAGATAAGTCTTCTTCGGTAAAAGTGATGGGCATGTGACACCATTTTGTCCTCCTAATCGAAGCTGCGTTCGAGATAGTGTTAACTGCTCTGAAGTAGTCTCTTCTTTATTTCTTGTTCTCGAAGTCCAATGAGGATCCACCGGTTATTGGCATGATCGTTCCATAAGATGGTAAACGGTCCGCCGACGATTTCGGCGTTTGATGCATAGTCTCCGGCTTCGGCTGTATCGGAGGTGGTGGAGGTAATTCGTCATGATTGGCGTGATTGTGATGGGTTACTGGCATTATCTTCGGAATATGGTTAACGTGCGGCGCTGGTAAATACTGAGTTGGTTGGAACACCGAAGGTTGAGCCATTGTAGATTGATATGGTTGCTGATAACCCGGAGGGTTTATCGGTTGGGTCACGTAATGCTGCGAGAATGTTGCGGGTGCTGGAGTGTAAGGTGACTGAGCTTGCCAATGAGCCCCACTCGAAGTGTTGTTCACTGTCTTTATATTGTTCCGCGGTTGGTCTTTTGTTTTCATTCTTTCCAGAACTCCCTTGGTTTCTGGACATTCTTTCGAAGTGTGACCTTGGTGTGGACCGTGAAAGATGCAATAGGGCTTTCGAGGTTCCTGATTTCTGCCTCTTCCCCTGCCTCTTCCTCTTCCAGTCCTGCCAGTTCTCTGGCTACTGTTCTCATTTGTCGCTTCGGGCTTTTGTCTGCTATCGATTTGATTTATGTATTGGGGTTGCTGATCTTCTTTGTTTCTCCTTCGGGAGCTGTTCCAGTCTTGTTGACTCTTATATGGGTTGCCCCTGCTTGTTTGCTTCTAACTGTTCTGTGCTGCTATTCTTCGCCTGTAGTCGTTGTCTGCTTTGC
Source organism: Eragrostis curvula (assembly GCA_007726485.1). Taxonomy (NCBI): domain Eukaryota; kingdom Viridiplantae; phylum Streptophyta; class Magnoliopsida; order Poales; family Poaceae; genus Eragrostis; species Eragrostis curvula. The sequence continues at coordinate 5,770,873 of CM017445.1, read as the reverse complement.
AGTAGTTGGCTAACTCGCCGTAGAGTTCTTCCATCGAAGTTGGGTAGTTCATGGATAGCTGAGTGGACCAAGGTCCCGCCCGAAGACCTATTATTGCTGCTTCAATAGCGGAGCTGTCTTCGACATCTAGAGCTTGTGATCTTAGTTCGATGAATCTTCGGAAATATTCTTGCAGAGGTTCCTTTTCCCCTTGCACACAAGAACGCTGGTCCAATGCAGTGACTGTTTTTCGGAGAAAGCCTTGGAAATTCTGCAGTAATTTGTCTCTCAGGTTTTCCCAGGAATATATTGATCCCGGACGAAGAGTTGAATACCAATCTAAGGCTGGGCCTTCGACAGCAGTAACGAACTTCTTTGCTAAGACCACCTCATTTCCACCGGCTGAAGATATTGCAGCTTCGTAACTAATGAGAAATTGCCTTGGATCGGAGCGGCCGTTGTACCTCGGCAGTGGTATTGGCCTCTAAGTTGATGGCCAACCGGTAAGCTGAATTCCTTCGGATAATGGTGAGTTCTTATCGAACTTGCTGACAATGCCTGTGTTTCTTTGATTTGTTGTTCCCGTCGGAGAGCCGGTGTTTTGATTCTGTGATTGAAGTTGTTCTTCTTCGTTCAATTCTTGCTCTAACTGGAGGATGGCGGCTCTTGTTTCTTCGATGCGGCTTTGCACCCTTGTTCTTGAGTGTCTGTTGGCTTTTTCTATTCGTGCGCTTTTTATCTCTCTGAGCCTCTTTAACTGCCTTTCCAGCTTCAGCAGATCCCGAAGCTCTTCTTCTTTGGCTACGTTCTGAACTCTTTGGCTCTGGCTGTTGCTGCCCTCCGGGATATCGAACGTTACTCTCCTGGGTCTTTCTGATTGATCTTGTTCTTCGGCTGAATCCGTATCAGTGTCATGTGGATTCAGGAGATCTTCTTCTTCGGCCGGTACCAATTGCCGGTTTGTCTCATTGCCTTGAGATGAATTGGCTTGGACAGCGACGGTTGGCACTTGCTCTGGGTTCTCGTTGGTTGTTTGAGAACTTGTGATTTGCAGTATTGGATCTCCTTGCGGAGTTCTTGACACTTGGGATCTCATAGATGGACCAGAGGGCGAAGGGTCCTCTCCCGAAGCCCCTGGTGTCGTTTTTGCTCTCTTTTGTGCCATGCGAGTTTTCTCTTCGTGCAGAACTCCTTTGTGCAGACACATCGCTAAGACAAGGAAAATAAGACGGAGCATTTCATTATGATAGCATAACTCCTTTAGTGTTCTTACCCCTGATCAGGGTTTACATCAATAGACTAAACTACCCCTGATCGGGTGAATCATTCGTGGAATATGCTGTACATTATTGTCCGAAGGGCACTAATGTCCTTTTAATTCTTCTCTTTCATGACGCCAAAACCCTAAGCTTCATCATGGGTCCCATGTCATGACGATTGTGGCCCACCAGAGAGGGAGGCTTCGGGCAAAGTTTTATGCCGCCGTGCGTTTACCCGAAGCTCCCTTCGCGTCGGAGCATCTCCTCCTCCGGAAGAACCTCCGTGAATCATTCAGTTAGGTTCAACTCCTGCAGGGACGACAAGTAAACAAGTCCAAGACGAAGCCTGTTAGTATGTAAACCGAAGACCCCTTCGGGTTTCCTTAGTTAGGCTTCTCCGGGTTTGTCGCTCTCCCTGCAGATCCCCAACATGCGTGAAGATGTGCTTGAGGCTCATGTGATCTGTATATATATGCACTAGATTTCCCAACAGATAATACCGTCATACTTTCAAAGCAAGTACGACAGTTGCATGGTCAAGATCATGGGTGGGGTAATGCTCTTCATGTCGCTTAAGCTGCCGGGAGACATATGCAATCACCCTGCCTTCCTGCATCAGCGCACAACCAAGACCAGTACTAGAAGCATCACAGTACACATCAAATGGCTTGGTGATATCGGGATGAGCTAAGACAAGAGTGGTAGTGAGAAACTTCTTCAGATTCTGGAATGCCTCCTCACACTGTGGACTCCACATAAACTTCACACTTTTCTTCAGCAACTCAGTGATGGTCTTGGAGATCTTAGAGAAGTTCGGAATAAACTGACGGTAATTATCAACCAATCCCAAAAACCTGCGGATCTGAGAAACAGTTTTCGGTGCCTTCCAATCTAGAACATCCTGCACCTTGCCTGGATCAACAGCTATGCCCTCGACCGATATGACATGGCCAAAAAAGGCACCTCATCAAGCCAGAACTCACACTTGCTAATCTTGTCATACAGCTGGTGATCTCGCAGACGCTGCAACACAATGCAGAGGTGCTGCTCATATGCTCCTCCTCAGTCTCGGAATAGATAAGAATGTCATCAATGAAAACCACGACAAACTTGTCCAACTCTGGCATGAACACTGAGTTGATCAAGTACATGAAGTAAGCTGGTGCATTGGTCAAACGAAAAGACATCACCAGATACTCATAGAGTCCATATCTAATAGAGGATGCAATCTTTGGAATGTCCTATGCACGAATCTTTATCTGATGATAACCTGAGCGGAGATCAATCTGAGAAAACACCTTGGCTCTAGCTAGCTGATCAAACAAGATATCAATGCGAGGCAATGGATACTTGTTCTTGACGGTCACAGCATTCAGTGGCCTATTGTCCACACATAGCCTAAGCATTTGATCTTTCTTCTTCGCAAACAAGGCTGCACAACCCCAAGGTGAAGAGCTTGGACGAATGAAACCCTTGTCCAACAGCTCCTTCAACTGCACCTTCAATTCTGCTAACTCATTAGGGGGTATCTTGTAAGGTCTTCTAGAGATAGGTGATGTGCCTGGCTGCAAGTCAATACAGAACTCCACATCTCGATCTGGTGGCATGCCTGGCAACTCATCTGGCAACACATCTGGGTACTCGAGCACCACAGGTATCACATCCAGACTCTTGCCAATGGCCTGATGCACTGATGGTCTCGATGTGGCCAGTAAAGACAGCTGAAGAGTGACCTTGCCATGCATAGAAGAATCCAAGTGAACTGAACGAAGAGAAATATCAAGAACAGCCTTGTTGACCTTCATCCAAATCATCCCAAGAATCACATCTAAACCCTGATCGTCCAGAACTATAAGATGGGTTGGGTAGATCTTCCCACCTAGATCAAGAGGGGCTCTACTAACAAACCGTCGAGTGACAACATGGCCTCCTAGGGTACTGATCAAGTACAGGGTCTCCAAGGAAGGTAGCACAAGACCCAAACGACGAGTACGTGATAGACTGATAAAATCATGCGATGCACCTGAATCGAACAATATATCAACGGGCTCGTGACATTTAGAAAACATATCAGCAAGAACCTGCTCACCCTCTGGAACATCCTCTGTTGTGGTGTAGTTGACACGCCCAGTCTTGACCTGTGCATTCCTACCCTACGGGCGCTGCTGCCCTGCTGCCTGAGCTGGAGCCCTCTGCGCGTTGTTCTGCCTTGGTGCTGAACAGCAGTCACGCGCGAAGTGCCCCACCTATCCACAGTTGAAGCACGGAAAGCCTCTGCCTGCCTGCTGCTATTGAGGTCTGCTTGCAATCTGCTGCTGCTGGCGCTACTGCTGTGGACGCTGCTACTGTGGAGACTGGCGCTGGTACTGTGGAGGTGCAAGATACCGCCGCCCATTGGGAGCGGTATACACCAAGCGTGGCCTGGCTGGAGCACTGCCAGACGGTGCTGCTATAGTCTTCCTCTTCCTCTTCTCGTCCTGGTGGTCCTTGATGGCATGCTCCATCACAATAGCTGCACTGATAAGCTTGTCGAAGGTACCTCTGGCATTCAGAACAAGCCAGGACCGAAGCTTCGTAGACAATCCCCTCATGAAGCAAGCCATCCTCTTGGTGGTTGTGTCCACCAAGTCTGATGCGTACTTTGCCAGGTTGTTGAAAACCTAGGCATAGTCGAAGACGTTCCTGCTGCCCTGCCTGAGGTCCTCAAACTCCCTGCACTTCCGCTGCATGATGCCAGGCGGAATGTGGAAGGAGCGGAAAGCATCCCTAAACTGTGCCCATGGCACCTGCTGACCGGCCGGAAGAGTGGAACAGAGTCTTCTGCACCTGTGTGCGAGCTGGAAGGAGCCTGAACATGGACTCGATAGTGCGCAGCCAGTTGTTCGCCGCCATCGGATCAGTCGACCCAGAGAAGACAGGCGGGTGAGTGGACAGGATGTCCCCATAGGTACAGTTCTGCTGTTCTCCCTCACCACAACCTCCCTGGCAAACCACGTTCTCCGCGATAGTACTCAGCAGATCAGAATGAGTTGCTAGGACCTCTGCGAACGTTAGTGGTGGCGGGGGTGGTGGCGGTGGCTGGCGGCGCGGTGGCATTCTGCCAAGTGAAACATCATCACTGTTAGCTCCAATGTGCACATATATACAATATGGCAGAAGATAAATAACTGATAGGCAACATAAATAACAGCAACACAGTTCCAAAGGAAACAAACTAAAAGATCCATCCGTAAATATTAATTAAAGTCTTACAGAGCATTCATACATAGTTTCATGGTACAAACCAGTCATACATACAAAAGGTGGTGCCATCGAACAAAATACTGTGACACCTGAACAACTATTATGATGCTCCTAGATCAAACTAACTAAGGATCTACCGAAACAACTACGACGCTCATGCGTCTCTAGCACGCTAGAACTGGTAACACGTCGCATTGTCCACATCGCATTCGACGAGCCATAGTCAAGCCTGGAGCGCGGGCCAGTTGTCTGGCACCACAAAGACAATCAAGGGCGCCTCCTGCACGCGGGTGATGACCTCTGCTGCAACCCTATGGTCGGAAGCGGTGTCCAAGAGGGTAACAGCTCAACGCTCATCTCAGACACGGCCTCCTCCTCCTGGGGCACCACTACTACAGCTGCAACCTGCTCCTGAAGTCCCACATTCTTGTGGTGGGCAATCTACAACTGCTCCTCAAGCTGTGCCACGTGAGTCAGCGTAGCTGCCAGCTCTCCCAGCAAGTCTGAAATCTGGCCATCACGCGCACTGAGCTGGGCGTCACGGTGTGCAAGCTGGCCGGCAACCTGGTCACCCTGGGCATTGGCCAAAGTCACAGCGTGCTCCAGCTGAGCAACCCTGGTGTCTCGAGCGTCCAAGACCTCTGACAACATCACCACACGGCCCAATGTCCTCCCTCCTGCACGCTGGATAGTCTGAATGACTTGGAGCATCTCAAACATGTATTGAGCCATGGACGGTAACTGCGTCGGGGTGGGAGGCAGCCTGCCACGGTCAGCCAACGAGAGACGTCTCCTGTACTGAGGGTGACCCGTGATACTGACAAGAAACAAGGTCAGTGGAGTGTCGTCCAACTCATCGATGTGCATCTCGCAGAAGTGCACCATCGCCTGAAGAGCAAGCCGGTTTAGGGTTGTTCTCAAAGTCCTGACCCCAACCCTAAAGCTGCTAGTGTGTCCATGTTGGCGTTTCTTACGCACAGAATTTATTTCAACTCTGCAAGCGCACAGAACACCGTTGTAGCATTTCACCTGGGAGTATTCCAAGGGTATCGTATTTATAATTTTCCACAGGGAAGCAGGTTAACAATATCGTGTAGTAACAAGAAAACATCTATTATTTATAACATTGCTATCTAGACCAAAGCAAGGATACAAATATGTGGTATGTATGTGTTGTACTCAGGAGAAAGATCCATCACATAGTTAACAAGGAGTTAGCCTTTAGTTTGGGAGGACAACGAGCAGAAGGTATCTTTTAACCTAGGGGTTAGCATTTAGTTTTCTGATAGTCTACAACTATAGATTCATTCATGTGTATCAGAGCACACGCATCTCCTAGCAGCTAACCCGAGAATTAGGTTCAACTACTGAGGCCGCTACGTGCCATTGAAAACCCTACCTAGCCGACCTTGAACCTGGTGGATTGCAAAGGCCTAACACGCCTGTCACACGTGGGGCTACCATCCTCCGTAAGACCGGGTGCACTCTCATGCCTAACATGATTCTTTGAACCATACAAACAATCATCCTAGATAACTTACTCTTCCGGTGAGAGCAAGCCAACCATACATGATAAAATCTATGTGAATTGTGTAAGCATATGGTGGTGCAAACAACTCATGCAGATAAATCTACCACGCACAGACGTGGAACCCACACAAGAATTTCTCTATAATATAAACTAAAAGGAAATCTAAATTAAGAAAATAACTAAGAAAATAAATATATTAAAGAAAATCTAATAAAAGAAAAGATACAAGAGAACTTTACCGAACTCCGAAGAGAACTCCGGAACTCCGAGCGGAGCTCTCACTTCTACTCTAACTCCCATAACTAAAACACTAATCCTATTACAAACTACATAAGTGGAATGCTTCTTCCATGAGGTACGAGTTGAACCGGAGGGAACCGGGGGTATTTATAGCCTCCTCAGGTCGAGGGGGTATTTATACTCGAAGATGACTTGGCGGGGCCGCCAAGTCAGGCCGGCCGGCCCTCCATTGTGGCGGTTGGCCACCGCCTTCCGCATAGATGCTCCAGATGCGTTCCTAGTGTCGGTTTGGAGGTCAGTTACTCCGTGGGGGCGGTTGTGGTAGAGTAAGGGCCAAGTTTAGGCCCAAACAGCCCACTCTGCGATGTCGGTTGGTCTTCCACCTTGATGGGCACTTGGGCTAGATGTTTTGAGGTGTATGTAGCCCACTGGAGGAAGTTGGGGACCAACGGAGACAAGAGTAGGCCGGCCGGCCTAAAGTTGGGCCGGCTGGCCAACTGTTTTTCAGCCTGACGCTCAATTTTGCAACTGGCGTCGCTTCTGCTCGTGGACTTCGAATTGGGTGATTCAAAAGTCCATTTTGACTATCTCAGCGAGGGCTTTGATATGGAGGAATCAAATCTCTGGTTTGAATAATTATTTCCTATGTCATTCCTTGATTCTTGCTTTGAGTGTTGCCGAGATGTCGGAGCCGGGTCTTGTGCTTTTGGATATTTGATATTTCTCTATGAGTATAAGCACATTTGCACCAATATTCCTTTTTACCTTGCAAAACAAGCTTACATCAAAAACTTGTGGAACTTTATTAGTTTAATGCATAGAACATTGGCGCTCTCCTTTTATTTACCGGTAAGTTGATGGTCATTTAGTGTTTTAATGACCATCAACAAACTCCCCAAGCTTAAACTTTGCTCGTCCCGATCAAACTCAAAACTTAGGTACTGGCGGATCAGGAGTTACAAAGAAAGTGCCTCATGGGTAATAAAGATGCAACAACGTACTCCTTAACTGGTGGTAAGTATACAAGAGCACAAAATATTCACGAATGTTGCACATGTGTGGGGCGTGTATGCTTCACCTTGTCATATAGCATTGACGATCAGAACAGCACTTTTGGACAAGTCAAACAATTCTAGCAGGTGTATGTGCAGATTTTTTTTGTGCTGCAAGACAAGGTAAAAATTCTCCTTTGTTTTGGTTCACACTTCCCTTCCTTCTAGGTGAATCTATTCCTACAAACTTCACTCAAATCCTACCTTCTACCAAATTGGGCTTGTATGTGGAGCTTGGTAAGGAAATGCACATTTGTCATGTGTATATTATAAAGTTAAAGAATAAATCTCAAAAGACATAGCAACTCCTTGTATCTCGGTCATATGGAAAATGGTGATGGAGGGGGAGAAAATGAACACACACTTACGGAAATGGTTTTGCAAACTTTGGTCTTCTTTTATGCTCATGCTCAAGATGTTTATGATAAGAACCATAACGCCTTTTTGGATGCAACTCATGGAGTCTCTTCTCTTTTTTTTTATTTTTTTTTTTTTTTTTTTTGGACTTCATGATGCATTGGCACTAGTGACGATAGGTTCATGAGCATTTTGAAATATTCTTGAGCTTTTTGATATAGACCAAAAGTTTTGCAAAAGTGGCTCGAATGGTATGGAGATGTTTGATGATTTTTCAAACATTCCTTTTTGGTGGAAAGAATTTTGAATACTCACGCGAAGGAATGATGACCGAGATTAAGAGTGCTTACTCTCAAAAGCATTTAAACCTTAACAAAACTCAATGCATGAGCAAAATGGCTATGAGTGGGGATGTTTCGAATATTTTCATGATATGGCTCTGGTAAGTAAATAAATCCTCACAAGGGAAGTGTTCCAAAACGAAAGGGTTTTTAGGTACTTGCAGTAATTAGAATGAAAACATCTCTGGACTTTCACCATGCTAAGAAATTGCAACAAGTCCTAATCATGCCATGTCATAATCCATAATGCTTAGACTTGGTGTGATGTATGCAACCCACAAAAAAGTAGCAACACTAGTGATGTGACTATACTCAAGTATAAATAACACACATGTTAGGAGTAGAGGTTGCATCAATGCAACACAAGGGGAGCTAGCATGTGACTAATCATCATCTTCTTTAAGTGCAGCATTCACCAATATTCTAGCATTTTATTCGAAACAGGGAGTATTTTATTGATCGATAGGAATACTTACCTGGGGGTCCTCCCCAAGCTTGAGTCTTTGCAAGACTTAAGCTTGTGTTGAATTTCTCCTTACCTGTCGGTCCTCCCCAAGCTTGAGCCTTTGCAAGGCTTAAGCTTGAATAGGTTGCTTCCTCTTTTCTTTTTGTATCTGCAAAAAAAATGAGGGTGATACAAGTGGCTAGCCCCTATTGGGCTTTGCCGAGAACCTAATATTTTTGGTATATTTATTATTATTATTATTATTTTCTTTTAAGGGGAAAGGGCACAATTCAAGAACGGTATATGATATATAGAAGCACTTACCTGGCGGTCCCTCCCCAAGCTTAGATCTTGCAACAATGTGCAAGTCTAAGCGAAGAAAAAAAACTTTCATTTGAAGGTGCGGTTTCCGCCTTGTTGGTTTCTTCTCCTTGAATTGTGTGCCTTTCATGCTGCCTGTTGTACTTGGTTTGCTCTCAGTGGGATCCCTGCAATGGTTAGTACAAACCTATTCGTCTACATCGGACATATCTCTATCGTTCCATTAATCAACCTAGACACCATGTCTAATTCGATCAATTGAGTAAGGGGAACAGAGGAATTATATTCTCCTTTTGTCATAAAAGCAATATAGAGATGTGTGCTTTTTCTATTGTTTGAACTACCACCGGGCGTAATCTTCTTAAGAGACCATAGACACGGAAGTGGCTCACCCAAACAACAGGAAAAGGTGTAGTCGATGATTTATGACTAACATTTCAATCAACACCCATGTATGAAAAGAAATTCAATAACAAGGGTATGATCAAAATTGCAGTATATTTTCCATCAAAAAGTAATGCGATGTACTTTTGCATCAATGAAGCAAACAAAAGAATCAGGCATTATTATTATTATTATTATTATTTTTTGATTTTTATTATTTTTTTTATTTTTATTATTTTTTTATTTTTCGAAAGGAAAGGTTATATGACAAGGAAGGAATAAGATAAATGCATATGCTTACCTGGCGGTTCCTCCCCAAGCTTAGTCTTTGCAATCAAATGCAAGACTAAGCTTTTAAATTTCTTCGTTGAACTTCTTGGTTCCGCCACATATGTTTCCTTCTTCCTGTCATAAGAATCGATCCTTTCTTGCGACATCCCTAACCTATGATTGGGTGCTCGGGTTCTTTTTTTTATTATTTTTTTTTCAAGCCCGTGGCCTATGATTGGGCACTCGGGTTTTTTTTTTTAAATGCAGTGGGTGGGATGGTGGGGAAATCAAACATGCAGATGGTTTGAAAAGAAAACAATGCAAATGTGATGATGATATGCAGGTGGAATACTAAGGCTAGTAGCAAATTAACATAACAGATAATCAATGTCAATCAAAGATATCTTAAACCCTTGCTTCCCCGGCAACGGCGCCAGAAATGCATGTTGGCGATTCTTACGCACAGAATTTATTTCAACTCCGCAAGCACACGGAACACCGTTGTAGCATTTCACCCGGGAGTATTCTAAGTCTAAGGGTATCGTATTTATAATTTTCCACAGGGAAGCAGATTAAGAATATCGTGAAGTAACAAGGAAACATCTATTATTTATAACATTGCTATCTAGACCAAAGCAAGGATACAAATATGTGGTATGTGTGTGTTGTACTAAGGAGAAAGATCCATCATATAGTTAACAAGGAGTTAGCCTTTAGTTTGGGAGGACAATGAGCAGAAGGTATCTTTTAACCTAGGGGTTAGCATTTAGTTTTCTGATAGTCTACAACTATAGATTCATTCATGTGTATCAGAGCACACGCATCTCCTAGCAGCTAACCCGAGAATTAGGTTCAACTACTGAGGCCGCTAGTGCTATTGAAAACCCTACCTAGCCGACCTTGAACGTGGTGGATTGGAAAGGCCTAACACGCCTATCACACGTGGGGCTACCATCCTCCGTAAGACCGGGAGCACTCTCACGCCTAACATGATTCTTTGAACCATACAAACAATCATCCTAGATAACTTACTCTTCCAGTGAGAGCAAGCCAACCATACATAATAAAATCTATGTGAATTGTGTAAGCATATGGTGGTGCAAACAACTCATGCAGATAAATCTACCACGCACAGACGTGGAACCCACACAAGAATTTCTCTATAATATAAACTAAAAGGAAATCTAAATTAAGAAAATAACTAAGAAAATAAATATATTAAAGAAAATCTAATAAAAGAAAAGATACAAGAGAACTTTATCGAACTCCGAAGAGAACTCCGGAACTCTGGGCGGAGCTCTCACTTCTGCTCTAACTCCCATAACTAAAACACTAATCCTGTTCTAAATAACACAAGTGGAATGCTTCTTCCATGAGGTACGAGTTGAACCAGAGGGAACCGGGGGTATTTATAGCCTCCTCAGGTCGAGGGGGTATTTATACCCGAAGATGACTTGGCAGGGCCGCCAAGTCAGGCCGGCCCCCCTACTAGGCTGGTCGGCCCTCCATTGTGGCGGTTGGCCACCGCCATCCGCATGGATGCTCCAGATACGTTCCTGGTGTCGGTTTGGAGGTCGGTTACCCCGTGGGGGCGGTTGTGGTAGAGTAAGGGCCAAGTTTAGGCCCAAACAGCCCACTCTGCGATGTCGGTTGGTCTTCCACCTTGATGGGCACTTGGGCAAGATGTTTTGAGGTGTATATAGCCTACTGGAGGAAGTTGGGGACCAACGGAGACAAGAGTAGGCCGGCCGGCCTAAAGTTGGGCTGGCCGGCCAACTATTTTTCAGTCTGACGCTCAATTTTGGAATTGGCGTAGCTTCTGCTCCTGGACTCCGAATTGGGTAATTCAAAAATCCATTTTGACTATCTCAGTGAGGGCTTTGACATGGAGGGATCAAATCTCTAGTTTGAATAATTATTTGCTATGTCATTCCTTGATTCTTGCTTTGAGTGTTGCCGAGATGTCGGTGCCGGGTCTTGTGCTTTTGGATATTTGATATATCTCTATGAGTATAAGCACATGTGCACCAATATTCCTTTGTACCTTGCAAAACAAGCTTACATCCAAAACTTGTGTAACTTTATTAGTTTAATGCATAGAACATTGGCGCTTACCTTTTATTTACCGGTAAGTTGATGGTCATTTAGTGTTTTAATGACCATCAACAGTCCACATGGGCCTCTGCGGGTGCACAGGAATCTCCACCCAGATTTCCTAGCAGCACTCAAGTTCTACTTGCTTATACTTCGGGCACTGTTATAGGCTTGGTCTGCCAAGCCACGCCTGCCTGTAGCTCTACGACGTACCCGAATGTGGAGGATTACGAAAGGACGGACATGGCTGTCACCACCTGCCGCCTCTACAAACCGTGGAGCACGTGGCAAATACAGGTAACCCCTAGCCTAGACACCACGTCTTTGCTATTGATTACTACTCTAACCTCGGCCTAGAACTGATTCAGAAAGCTAGAGCACCCCTTGCGGAGCGATGATCCCGTAAGCAAGTATAGCAAGAGCAACAACTAAAAGATAAAGATCACTTAGGTAGAATCACTACATATAATCACAAATGTATGATTACACGCCAAGATACAAGAGATGAACTAGAACGAAGAACTAGCACTAGCGATGAACTAGCACCAAGAACTAGTACTAATCTCTCTCCAATATCCTGCCCTCTCCCCTATTCTACTAATGTACAAGAGGCCCTAGGCCTTTGGAATGGGAGTGTTGCTCTTTACTTGTGTTTCTTGTGTGTCTTGCAGGTGGAACCGACCTCCAGAGGTCGGTTGTGAACCGCCATAGGAAGATGGGCCAGGGGGGCCTCCCTGGCAAGTCGGCCGACCTGGCCAGAGGGGTCGGCCAACCTGGCCTGGGCCCCACTGGGCCTGGTCTTCCTCTGGTCCTTGCCTCTGGTGGTCTTCACTCCTAATCCACTTGCAATGTGTGGACTTGAGGCCTTATTCTCTGGTTTTGGGCTTTTGAAGTGAAGTCTTTATTCCGAGGAAAATTCCGTGATGTGAAGTCCATGATTTATGCTTCCTTTTCCCCGTTTTCCTGTGAATTGCACCTGCACTCATAGATATACCAACACTAGTGGAAATGGTTAGTAATAAGCCCTACTTCTACTCTTGGTGTTGGATTTTGGATAAAAGGTCCAGGTGGTTGACGGTAAAAGATATGCTATAAGGACTGTCAACACCATCCCAGACGTGCACCCCGATTGGAAGGCATCCCTTCTCTCCCGAATACCATGATACAAAGAGCAGGCTTCCACCGCACACTAAGGCAACACAGGCTACTAGGTTTACTAGGCCCAGAAAACACTAGCATGTGATCAGTACGTTCGAACTTGCTCAATAGGGCCAACAACGAATGGTCCTTAATCGACACAGACGGGGCTACCACCGTGAAGGCCCAGCCTTCTCCATCCATCCTACGCAAACAATCCCCGTCCGGTCTGCAACAACCTAAATTCTGCTAGTACAATCCAGGGTGATTCTTATCATGCGAGTGGGACATACCACTCATCTTCTACCGAGCACTAGCAGCTAAGCATAGCAATTTCTAATGATAACCTAGAGCCAACTCTAATAAAATAGGACACCAAGGTAGGATATGGAATGGGAATCCTAATGCAGTTCTAAGGTTTCATAGCACAAACATTTACTAGCCCTAATCAAGTGAGAAAATAAAAACATCTAATAGGTAGGCATGCACCGGGGCTTGCCTGGCTAAGGAACTAAGGTAGCTGGGTCAGCTACAGGGTCAGTGTCCTGCTGCTCCTCCTCCTTTGCCTCCTCCTCCGGCAGCTGGAAGTCTAGTGGCTCCGGATTCGTCTCTGTCACTACACGTTATGACAAGGAAAACATGCAAGTTAGATGCGAATGATATGATGCAATTAAGAAATTAATTACTTGATGGGATAGTCATTTAAACTGTAAGTGCAAATGATTAACTTTGTCAATTACTTTCGTCTGAAGTATTTCCTTCATTGACTTCTTGTTTAAGTTAATTATTTACTTAACTTAGGTTGACTAATTAGTTAAATTAATTTCGAAAATTAGTTTATGTCCTGTGGCATTTTTATGGTGAAGAGCACCACTGGAAGTAATTTACAGTGAAGTTTTGGGATTTATGGCAATACAGATTATTTATAATAATTTAAGCAATGCAGAACATGATTTAAATCATAAGAAAATAATTAAACATGATATGATAGTGGAACAATGCTCTGTAGGTGTCTTAACTGATGGTTTACAAGCATGGAAGATTTCACGTTTTATAGGGTAATAGATAAATTATCATAAATTAAACAAGATCTGTACATTTGGATTTATACAGAAAAGATATGAAGCATATTGTGTGATTCGACATTTTTGTTGGATAGAGCAGGTCAGAGCAAAACCAACAAAATTGGATTTGCATTTTTCTGATTTGTATTTATTTTTCTAACGATTTTACGATTTCCTGTGATTTTCTGAGAAAATTAACGAATTAACCAATTCGGAAAAAGGATTTAAAATTTGACGGACCAATCAATTCGGGGCCACATGGAGGGCCACACGACTCGGGCCGCACAGGATCTGGGCTGGCCACACCAGATCCAACCAATGGAGTGAGAGGACACGCGTGGCCACAGAGTCGGCCACACGAGATCCAGCGTGGCCACACGGGATCCGAGCAGTGTGGTCCACGGTGCGGTGGCCGGAACCGTCGTCGGAGGGCGGCGGCGCAGCTCGCCGGAGGGAGCTCCGGTGGCTTGCGGGACGGGCCGAGCGCACGGGAAGGGAGTACGGAGAGTGGGGATTTCAGCTCGACTAGTTGGAGCAGGCGAGGGTGGCCGGAGCTTGGTCGGCGATGAGGAGAGGCGGAACGGTGAAGTCCGGCGAGGTTGAGGAGGTCGTCGGAGTGGTCGGGGAGGTGCACGCGTCGGTGCTTCGGCTTCACGGTGTCGCAGGGAGCGTCGGCGTGGAACATGTCGACGTGGAGGAATGCCGGTGTGCACAGCTGCGGAAACGGGGAAAAGAGGGGTGAGGTGGATGCGCGAACTTGACCTGCACCAACAGGCGCGATGTGGAGGCGGGGTACTCACCGGAGGCGGTGAATCGCATGGTGGCGTAGAGAGGTGCGCGCTGCCGGACTTGGGGACGGAGGTGCAATTCATGCT
>CM017445.1:5555533-5756102 GCA_007726485.1 Eragrostis curvula | reverse complement strand
CCCGAGTCACGAGCCATGGGGGCAATGGCGGGCTCACGGCGTCGCGGCGCAACCCTTTTCTGCTGCGACAACTGGGCCTGGGGTGACAATGGTGGCTAGGGTTTGGGGGGCGCCGAGGAGAGCGAGTGGATGGGGAAATGAGGGAGAGGCCGGGAGGGGAGCGGGGTCGGTTTTGGACATCCCGGCCGCATGGACGAGCGCAGGGAGGCAGGGAGCGTGGCTCCGGGGTCATCGGTGATGTGGCGCCGTTCTCCGGACGCGCACAGTGAGAGAGAGGTGGCTGATATGTGGGCCGGCGGCATCTTTCGATTTCCGGAATTATCAAAACAGAGATTTCCCCACTTTTGTGCACACAATTTGGAGTAGCAAAAAGCTCCAAAAATCACAAATGTGGTTCTCTTTGGAAAGCCCTTGGAATGATCTACAATCTGGCCAACATGCACATCTCGATTACAAAGGATTTCAAATGGCATCTGATCAAAATAGGGTACTTTTTAAGCTTTGGCAGATTTATTTAAGCCACCAAATGAATTTCAAAAATCTCGAAAAATTCTCCAAAATTCTGATTTCAGAAGGTATATCCACAGGTATTTTTGGTTGCTCAAGTGGTATGGAGAAATTCGATTCTTTCACAAGGCTTGGTTTGATTTTTTTTTTGAATAATTGATTTCGAATTCAACTTTGGTTTCTTTTTTTTTATTCCTGTTCAGTTGGCGATTGTGTGGTGCTGGTGGCTTCAAGTGACATGGGGTGTCACCTGGGTCGGCCACTAACACTAAATACATACACGAAATGAAAGACAAAAAAATAAATTTAAGGCCCGGAGCAAAACAGGAGAAGATACCTACCAAACAATAACGAGCCATGGACTACCAAGAGCGGAGGAATAGCGAGTAGAACAAGAAGCCATGACCGCAGAAGGTAGGCTCCGCGTTACCTAATCATGTAACAACTACATAAATCGAATAAAAAAGTGGCTTTTTCCGAAATAAAGACTTCGCGTCAAACCTCGCCCTCATTTGCCAGGGTGGGGACGCTTTTTCGGAAGTAAAAGGCTTCGCGTCAAACCTCGCCCTCGTTTGCCAGGGGGACGCTTTTTCGAAAGTAAAAGGCTTCGCATCAATCCTCGCCCTCGTTTGCCAGGGGGGGACGCTTTTTCCGAAGTAAAAAAGCTTTCGCATCAAACCTCGGCCTCGTTTGCCAGGGGGGGACGCTTTTTCGAAGTAAAAGGCTTCGCGTCAAACCTCGCCCTCGTTGCCAGGGGGGATGCTTTTTCCGAAGTAAAAGGCTTCGCGTCAAACCTCGTCCTCGTTTGCCACAGGGGGGGGGACGCTTTTTCCGAAGTAAAAGGCTTCGCGTCAAACCTCGCCCTCGTTTGCCAGGGGGGATGCTTTTTCTGAAGTAAAAGGCTTCGCGTCAATCCTCGCCCTCGTTTGCCAGGGGGGGGATGCTTTTTTCAAAGTAAAAAGCTTCGCGTCAAACCTCGCCCTCGTTTGCCAGGGGAGGGACGCTTTTTCCGAGGTAAAAGGCTTCGCGTCAAACCTCGCCCTCGTTTGCCAGGGAGGGACGCTTTTTCCGAAGTAAAAGGCTTCGCGTCAAACCTCGCCCTCGTTTGCTAAGGGGGGGACGCTTTTTCCGAAGTAAAAGGCTTCGCGTCAAACCTCGCCCTCGTTTGCCAGGGGGGCGACACTTTTTCCGAAGTAAAAGGCTTCGCGTCAAACCTCGTCTTCGTTTTGCCAGGGGGGACGCTTTTTCCGAAGTAAAAGGCTTCGCATCAAGCCTCGCCCTCGTTTGCCAGGGGGGGGGGGGGGGGACGCTTTTTCCGAAGTTAAAAGCTTCGCGTCAAACCTCGCCCTTGTTTGCCAGGGGGAGAACGTTTCAATGCCAAACCCACACTCGCTCGCAAAACAAAGGTAAAGCAGAACACAAGCTATATGTCTTAAACTTAACTAAAAACAAAAGTTTAACCTCGAAGCATAATCTAGTCCATTACATAAGCAAATCATAGCAAGTCACATTTCGATGAATAAACCAGGAAGGCCATCGCCGGAGTTAACATCGTAAACCAAGGAAAATCATACAGCTCCTCCGTCTCCACGGGCTCATCCTTCGGGACAATCAGCAGAGGCTCCGAGCACGGCGCGGAGCAGAACGAAATAAAGCAGAAATTTTGGAGCATGTACGAAAGTATTCGTTAAAAACAAAGCTCCACAAACGACCAAGCGTCTTGTCGCCGAGTGAATCAGTAACCCGAGAATAACAAGAACGTGTCACTCGGATTCTACCGTTCTGATAGCACAAAGGTTCGGGACCAGGCTCCACAGCAGAGACCTGCAACAGTACATCACAAAATATTACAAAACATTCAAGTTTTTGCCCGAAGGGCCGAACGATCATCTAGAGAGCCCTAAACCTCCGGGGCAGCAGGGGCCTTCTGATCAGAAGATTGAGGAGTGCTCGACTTCAAAGGAGGAGGTTTGGAAGCACCCGCTTCAGCGCTAGCCTTCGCCTTCTTGGCCTTCCCCTCCTCGTCAGTCGACGAAGGGTTGCCAGAAGATGAGCCTTTCCTCTTCTTCTCTCCAACCTGAAACAAAAAGCAAAGGCAAAAATTAGAGGCGTAAGGAAATTTAAAATAGTAACAAAAAGTAAGCGAAGCAGAACCAAAATGACCAACCTCCTTAGCCCGAAGCAAAGCACTCTCACGGGCAGCAGCAGCTCCTAGCTTCATCCAGTAGTTCCTCCAAAAATGCTTCGCGACGATGTCCACCTCAGAATCCTTGGTGAGCGCATCGGCGGCGGCGAAGTCGGCAGGAGTGAAACTCGAAGTCCCGATCTCACGATAGCTAGTAGGCTGCTTCTTCTTCATCAAGTCCAGCATGGCGAAGTGGCAAGTCCTCGCGCCGTGATCACACATCATGTTCACAACTCCCGCTCGAGCCAAGAAAGCAGGGTGTCCAGGGTGATCTCTTCGCCCACAGAAAGGTCCTGGGCCGAGCGGCCATAGCGAGCCAGAAAGTCGGAAAACAACTTATGGAGAGTCACAGTTCCGACTTTGACTTTGTCGGAGTGCTCTCGTAAAGCCCCAGAGAGAGCAGCCCTGTCTTCGTCAGCCTCGGCATGTTTCTTCTCCGCCTCCGTCTTGTAAGCCATGAAATCATCTTCGCTCTTCTTGGCTTCGGACTTCAGGCGAAGGATTTCATTCTCGAAGCTCGCCTTCGTAGCCTCCCACTGAGATTTCTCCTTGCGGAGAGCAATGAGTTCAGCCGGGGCACCCTAACCTCCTTCCCCGGAGCTTATCTTGGTACGGAGAACCCTAGAGGTCTCCGAAATCTGGAAAGAACGAAGTAAAAAAGAGTTTAATCACGCGATTAAAAGAAAAGAAAGATAACAAAAAATAAAGACTAAAGGCAAAGTAGAAGTGTACCACACGACCCTGCCGCTCCAACAACTCAGTGAGATCTGGAGCTGAGTTGGACTCCAGATTAATCCAAAGCTCTGTATACAAAAAAGAGTGAGAAACAGTGCGAACTTAAAAATAAATCAACAAGAAAAGGCTACGTTGCCACGACCTTCAAGATCCAACTCCCTCAAGCCACTCATCATAGCAGTAGCAATAGAAGTGACCTCATCGTAGTTAACAGCGCCAGAAGAACTCTCTGCGCTAGAGCTCGTCTCCCTGGAGGCTTCGGAGTCCGAAGTCCCCGCGGCACGCCCAGAACTCGACTGAGTGTCATTGACCATCTCGTGTAAAGCGCGAGCCAAGCCAGCATCATCAACGGTCATCACATCAACCTGATCATTAGATCCATCCAAAAACTCTTCGGAGTCGAACAGATCAATTACAGCATCCTCAACGAAACCCTTCGACTCCGGAACTTCAAGAAGAACCTCTGAGTCAGAAACTTCGAACGCCGGTGGCATCTCGTCAGCCAGATCAGCGTTACCTCCGGCAACAGACTCTTCAGCATGGGATCCAGAGGCGGGCTCCGTCCCAGTGGAATCTGGATCGACAGCACCGCGTACGCCTCTGCACACAGTTCGTTTGCGCTTCGAGCGCTCCGCCTTGACGGTGCTCAAACCAGCGGCCACACTCGCCTTCATCTTTCGTGTAGCAGTACGCAATCCAGAGCGGCCACTGACGGTAACCGAAGGGCTAGCCTCCACAGCGGCTTCGGCTTTCTTCTCCCACCCCCTCATCTGAATGTAGCTGGTAGTGGGTATCTCAGGCTCTTCGCCCTTTTTCAACCTTCTTCGGCCCATGGGCATCTCATGATCAGGGTACGTGATCTTCAAGCTGTCGAAGATCCGGTTCACGCGGCACTTCGGCAGCAGCCCTTCCTCAACATCCTGCGCCTCCACAGCAGTGAACGAGTCGCACAATAGAGTGGCCACATCCTCCACCATCTCAACAAACTGCTTGGGACGCAACTCTTCGGGTTTCTGCAACCCATTAAAACGATTGCAAAGATACCGGAACTTCCTGCCCCCAACCCGACGTTCATCGAAGCCATCAGCCTTCCAACCCTTACTCATCGGCCAAATACCAGTGGCGATAAATTCCTCAACGACAGTGCGGCCACTGATCACCTTGCAAGATGACCTAAAAGCCTTGCAGCAAAGCTAAAACGTGGAGGTAGACTCGTAGTCCGGAGAAAAAATGGGCTCCGCAGCCACAAGATTGCTGGCAAGCGGAAAACACTCTGCGCCGTCCTCATTCACCTCCGAAGGTACCTCAGCATAAAACCAGTAATCCATCCACTCACCCCACCTGTTCTTTTGTGCGGGGATGAGGGCAACCTTCTTCACTCTCGACCTCTTTCCGAAGTACCTTGGCTGAAACGTGTAGAGGCCATACTGAGAGTGAAAAACATCATTGTCGAAGGGAACCTTCTTGTTCTGTAGGTGGCAGCTGTAGAAAGGGATGAAAGCGTCTGAGCTGAGATTCGCATTTTGAGAGCGAACAGCCCAAATGAACTTCGACAGTTGAACAAAGGCATTCGGAGTCAAATGATGGATCTGAATGCTATAGTGCTCCAAGACACGCTCCAGAAAGCCCCAAGGAGGCAGGCGAAGGCCCGCCTCATAGTAATCTCGAAAAACAACAGCTTCGTTCCGCCTCGGCTGTGGAATAACCTCATCACCGGGCGGTCGGGCCTTGCCAGCCTCGAAGTAGCCCCTCTCCACATACTTAGCAATCTCAGCGGCATTCACGAGCGAAGGCTTCAACTGAAAGGTTTTCTCATACACTGCAGGCATACGGAGCCGAGTGTCAACAACTTGTGGAGGCCTTCCCCGGGGAGGACCAACTCCCCCTCCAGCGGCAGAAGAGCTCGCTTCACCACGACACAAGCTACGCTTACGCAAAAAATCACCGCGAAGCGCACTCTCTATATACTTATCATAATCGTTAGCCTCACCTGGAGCTAGAGCCGAAGGCACGGCAGCATCCTTCGAAGGGGGATCGGCGGGGTTAGCAACTGACGTGGCAGGAGCGCGGCTCCCCTCCTCAACAAAGGCCTCAACATCGACCGCCTTATCCTTTGAGCTTTCACTGACGTCTTGGCCGTCGGAGTTCCTCCTTGTCGAAGATTCCAGCAGCTGCTCGGACCCTTTGCTCCCAAGGGACATCACCCCCTCGTCCTGGCTAACAAGCTGCTCCTCGCCAGACATCACGGCTTCCTCCTCGATCAGCCGAGCAGTGAACTTAATCCTAAGCATCAAAAAGCTAAGGCTGAACAAAGCGAAGGAGCAGTAAAAACGAAGCCCCGAAAAAGATAAGCGAAAACGAAGCGAAAAAAATGCATATCTCAAAACAACCCGAAGCAAAAGAACCAAGCACACCAGCAAGAGTTCACAGCCAAACCAAAAGCGAAAGCCCGAAGACGAAACAGAAATGAGAACGAGAGCGCGCGGAATGACCGACCCTCTCCCCTCCTTATATAGGGGGGTAAAAAGCAAGGCAGTTAATGCGCCCCCGATTCCCCCAAAAATGAGTAAAAACAATTCAAAGAAAACGGTAAAAATAATCAAGGCTTCGGGAAAATCGTGTAGGCCTTCGGTCAGTGTTACCAGACTCAACTCCAACGAGCAGGGACGCTTTTTCCCGGGTTTGGCTCCTGCCACCTTTTTTCTCTTCGGGGGTTCGGCTCATCGGAGTTGAACCTCGCCCACGAGGGGCTGGTGTTGAGGATTGGCGGGAAGATAGCCAAACCCGGGAGAGCCCCAACGGGTGAAGCCCGAAGGGGGCATTGACTGATTAACTG
Organism: Eragrostis curvula; assembly: GCA_007726485.1. Classification (NCBI taxonomy): domain Eukaryota; kingdom Viridiplantae; phylum Streptophyta; class Magnoliopsida; order Poales; family Poaceae; genus Eragrostis; species Eragrostis curvula. The sequence goes on along the minus strand of CM017445.1, from coordinate 5,749,839 downwards.
ACAGGCTTCGCATCACTCTCTGGTGAAATTGTCGTCCCTGCAGGAATCAAGCCGACCGCCCGGAGCGAAGCTCGCCGTGCTGATGGAGCGCGCGGCTTGGAAGGAGGCTTCGGGTTGATGGGAAGCGAAGCCGCGGGCAAGCTCGTCGCGAAGCAAGGCTTCGGGATCATCGATGGCGCTGCGAGCGTCGCCACCCAAAGCCTTCGACGGTGGGCCATCATCTGCGAAGGCCTGACATCATCGTCAGGCTAGGGTTTGAAGGCCACAAAGGGGGCAGAGATGTAATGACCATAATGCCCTTCGGACAATAATGTACAAAATATTTCAGGATCAATAGGCCCAGATCAGGGGTAGTTTATACCATCTCATGTAACCCTGATCTGGGTATAAATACCCCCTCACCTTCCCTGTGCAGGGGGGCGGTTTTTGTAAGCTCGTAAGGGCAAACATACTGTCAGAATGAAACGCTTCGAGCCATACTTGTTATGCGAAGCATCTCGATGCTAACCCGGTGTTTGGAGAGTTTACCTAGGTAAAAACCCAACACAATGCGCTTGGTACTGACAAATGTTGGAATTGATATTTTGGAAAACAAATATTAATGTCATGATTCATTAGATAAGTTTATAAGGCTGAGCTTGGAGCTGACAAGATTCTGTTTGGGGCAGTAAAACACCTTATCTATGATGAAATATTTAAGATGACAGGTTCTGAACATTAAGGCCCTGCTTTATATATGAAGTTTAGTCCCTTGCAGATATCAAGCCATATGTGAAGTACATATGTCACATTCCATGCTTACTCTTGACTAATCAATGTGTATTGCTTTGATAATTCATCATATTTAAAACGAAAAGTAGAAGACACAGTTATTTTTTATTAGCAAGGATAACTAACGAGGAAAAGAAGTTAGTGTGGTCCATGTGCACTACATTCTTTATTTTTCTGTTCATTTTTGCCTAACTTTATTGAGATGCATGGCAGGAGTTCGAGATCCACAAGAGCAAGTCGAAAAGAAACAGAAAAAGGAAAAAAAAAACTGAACTGATAAGATTCGATTGAGCACTTTAGGTACCCATTTCTTCTTCGACATATCCTCGCTTCGTCATTTGGTGTTGAACCCCTTTCTGCTTTGTTGAGCACCTCCAGTAAACTGGAGCTAAGGAATGAACGTTGTATTTCTGCAGGGGATATGGAGTTACTGCGACCTTCCATTCCTGAATTAACCGTCTTGAATAACGTGCCCGTGCGCCAAAAGGTTGTAGAAATGGTAGACTTATTTCTTGATCGCACACGAACAACCTGTAACACACAACGCGTATAGCGCACCCTACATCATCACTACGGGAAACAGGGCGCTTGCCGAGTGTAAAGCACACTCGGCAAAACCCGTTATGCTCTCGCAAAGAACCCCTCTCGGCAAATTCCAGTCGGCAAAGAGGGGTTTGCCGAGAGTCATTTGTCGGGCACTCGGCAAACTTTTTGCCGAGAGCCCATTTGACCCTCGGCAAAAAAAAGGTGGGCCGTCAGCCCGGGTTTGCCGAGTGCCACTGACGCAAATAATGGTCACTTTGCCGAGAGCCCAGGCGCCAGCTCTCGGCACATAATGGTCACTTTGCCGAGAGCACTGACGCCTGGCTCTCGGCAAAGTGCCTGACACTCGACAAATAATTGTTCCAGGTTGCAATAAAATATTTAATTTTGCTACAACCTGGACCACAATCACAAATAAATGACACATATATTATCAACATCATCAGATACACATGTTTATCATCACCATCACCATCACAAGCATATAAAATGACCACAAACACTAAACCACATCTCATTCACGTCAAGTCCACATAGAGAGTGCCACATAGTTCAAATACAAAGTGTCCACGTAGTTCAAATACAAGTGCTCGACAACGACAACTAAGTGTCCATGAAATGCAAGCTAGGGATAGTAGGTTCATGAAAGAGAAATACAACTACAAGTTCATTGAGTTGGCCACCCCGTCCAAGGGCTTGTAGGCGAGATCGGAAAGTTGGATGCCTCGGATTGGTTCTGCAAAATCAAAAGATTGCATGTGACACAAGATTCATAGAAGCTAAGACATTGGATATCCTATTGCGAGAAAAAAAAATGAAAGTCCAAGTATCTCAAGTGACTCACCGGAGTGCCGTCTGGAGAAGCGCCGACGGGAGGAGGAACGCCGGCTAGTCCCAGGAATAGGTCTGGAGGTGGCGGCGGCGCCCCGGTACGCTGAAAGTACATAAACATCGCGTTGCGACCTCATCAGCGCCTCATACCTCTCCCGCTCTTCCCGCAACTTCTCCTCCATTTTCGCCTCCATCGTCGCCTAAAATATGACATCCCAATGTTACAATGCAAAGCAAACATATGTCAAAATCAATGAACAACAAATGAAACAAAAATAACCTGGACTTGCTCAATCTGGATCTATGTCGAGGTCAGCATGGAAACTTCGAGTGAACACCGCATCCACAGAAACAACCATACGCCGGCATGTCATGCAGAGAGTATTGGTACCAAACATACATTCTGAAGTTTGTCTTTGTACCTCGATCGTATGTCACTACACCTTCCGTCCAAGCTTGTTCCAAATCATCAATCAGAGGCTCCATATAAACAGACATATTATTGCCCGGGTTCTCAGGAATTATCAGCGACAAGAAAATGTTCTGTCGTTGAAAAAGGACGCCGGGGGGGGGGGGGGGGGGAGATTGAGGGGTATGACGAAAACGGGCCAACAATTGTACGGGGCAAACCACATACCATAAGGATTGAACCCATCTGTTGCCAGTGCCACACGTACATTACGAGCCTCTTGAGCTTTGATGTCATGAATCTCATCAAACCGTTTCCAGGACCGAGCATCGGATGGATGTACAAGCTTATCAGGAGAGTATCGAACACCATCTTTGTGCCATGTCATCTGTTTCACGGTCTTCTCGATCATGTAAAGACGTTGGATCCTCGGTAAGAACGGAAGGTACCGTAGGATTTTCATCGGGACCGCGAGCTGCCTCTTTTGACCATCACCACAGTCTACCTCCTGGTACCTAGAGGATGAACACTTTGGACAGTATTTTGCTTCCGCATGTTCTTTTATGAATAGCACGCATGCGTTCGGACACACATGTATCTGCTCATATGGCATCTTAAGTGCACGAAGGAGTTTCTGTGCCTCATACATGCCCTTTGGCAGAATATGACCTTTCGGAAGGAGGGTGCCAACAACTGTCAACATAACATCGAAGGCGTTCCGACTCAAGCTAAACTGTGACTTTACGGTCATTAGGCGTGCAATAGCATCCAGTTTAGAAACCTTAGTATGCCCATGAAGAGGTTGCTGTGCAGCAGACAACATGTCGTAAAAGGCCTTTGTGGTCTCCTCTGGCTCCTCCGGCCAACGTTGTTCATCAACACCGGCCTGTGCTTCATGATAGTCATCTAACATGTCTCCTATCCCGGCATCAGAATCAAGATCATCGACGCGTTGTCTCATGACCTCGTCTCTCATACGTGCGGTTTCACCATGGTAAATCCAATGGGTATAGTTTGGCGTAAAGCCATTCTTAACAAGATGTTGACCCATGACCACTTTTGTTTGTCGCCGCGTGTTGTTACAATGGTTGCAGGGACACCAAGTGACATTGATTTTTTTAACTTTGGCAAATGCTAGTTCCAAGAAAGCTTCAGTCTTCTCAATCCATTCATCCGTCAACATACCCTGACTTGAGTGGCCCGTATACATCCATTCACGGTCTTCTCATTTGCATCTACACGATGTTCCAACTGTCTACTAGGTGAAGATAGGTCCTAATCCCACCCGAGGATGTGTCACACCCCAAAATTTCAAATTTTGGAATGTGACTTAAATTTCACTAAATTTTAAAACTTTTTAGAATAGTTTAAAATTTTGCTTATAATACTAAAGTGTTATCACATTTATTTAGGTAAAAAAAATTATTTTCTAAAGTAAATAAATTAATATAGTATTTATTAAGGTGTTTGCATTCATGCTGCTAGAAATGCATTTAAGATTTTATTGGGTGCAAAAATGAATTTAAAATCGTGTAGAAATCCGAGTTGGAAAAAGGATTTTTGAAAGAAAAGGAAAATTCTTTTCGAGTTGGTTTGGGCTGAAATCCTTTTCTCCCCGGCCTATTTTCCTCTTTTGTTTTCTCTCTTGTTCTCTCATCCCTCTTCAGGGCTAACCTACACCATCTCTTCTACCACGACCGATTTCTTTTCTTCTCTAGCGGCCTGCCTTTTCTTTTTTCTTTCTGCATCCCCTTTTCCCATTCCTTTCATCATCACACCCTCTAAACATCTCCTATGACTACTTAGGCACCTCTCCACGTCCTCCCCATGGCCTTGAAGCCCTCATGGGCCGAACACTAAGGCAGCCCACCATCCCCTCACAACTCTCCCTTCTTTTCCTTGCCGTTTGGGCCGAGGCCCACCTTTCCTCACCTCTCCCCACCTATGGGCCAAGCCCAAACCCTCTACCAAACCCTAGACCACCCCCTCTACATATATGGGAGCTTTCCCCACGTCCTCCTTGCCCTCCAAACCCCTCCCACGCCGTCAGGCTGCCGCCACGCGTCGCCACCCTCGCGTCCAGCAGCACAGTCACATATTGGCATCAACGTTCCCGGCGATCCGTCCATCCAAATGCAACCAAATTTTGCCAGCAGGTGCGCAATAGAGTCCTCTACAACATATCCAAAATTAAGCCCAATATCTGACCTGGTTCGACGGGGATATAATTTGCAATGACTACTGCTCCTGTTCTGGATCTGTCCAACGCGTCTGATGGTAATTGTTTTTCGTGTTCCAACCAATCCCTCTACTTTTCTGACCTAAACTCAAGACCATGTTGTGTTTCAGAAAGTCTACTACACGTTCCCCAAAGGATTCGCCGAAATCATTTATAAATCGACCAGGAACGCAATGCCACCGTTAACTGTTCCAGAACAACTCCATCTAGATCCAACCATTTGATCTCTTTTTGAGGTAAACCAGTGCCCCAATTATCTTGCGTCCAACATGTTCCACAACATTGCGTATAGTTATGTGGAAACCTTGTCCCAAAATATCCGTCCAGTCAACGGGAACACGCACATTTCATTTCGTAACTGTTTCTGTTTTTCCAGATTTAGTGCATAGTCTTTCAAACATCATAACTTTTTGCTCGTAACTCCGTTTTAAGTGATTCTTGCGCTCACGTGATCGTAGGCTTAAGCTCTATCATTTAGTACTGTTTTTAGAGTAATTTTATACTATTTGGTGTACTGTTTCTTATTCCTTGTGCGTTGTGTGCTTTGCATGTTACCGTTATTTAGAAACGCATGTTCGAGAGTTAACAAGATGAAGATCAAGACAAGAAGACTTTGAGCAGCAGCACTTCTTTTGAGGCAAGTGCCCTTGACGCATTCTGAACCTATTTCTTTCTCCCTCTAGTTTTGCATGCATTGCGTTTAATTTGAATCCCATGTGTCATACCTTGTTCCTTACTTTATCCTTGTCGCCCGGGTGTGGTTAATAATGAGGATGGGTAGGTCATGCTTAGCTTACTGTCATCGGGTGGATAATAATTTGACTAATAATCTTGACTAATGGTTCACTTCAACTTAATCACATCGACCGGTTAATCTTTTTAGCAACATGGAACTTAGGTGATCCAAGCAGGAGGATGTTGATGATGGTGCGGGTATGCACATGTGCCTGTCAGGGTACTGTTGGTTTGTGGTTAGTACCTACTTGTGATCATAACGACCGGTTCGTGGAGCGGCAACCCAGGACAACAGCGCAAAGCACAGGGTTGATTATGGTAGACTTGGTCAAGTATTATGCTGTCTTCCCAGTTTTGTCGGCGTTCATGGAAAGAGGGAGGAAGGGGTACTTCCAAACTCAGGTGATGGAGGGGTACTCCTAGCCAAGGCACAAGAGGGGGCTTCTGAAGGAAGGGTTACTTCCGCGGCGGTGGAACCTTAGCGGGGATGTTGGCAGGCTGGGAAGCGCTTTGAAAGACCATGTGGTGATCTCTTGGCCTCACACCTTTGGTAGTGTGAAGGCAACATGGAGGTTTTAGTCACTGAATAGTGATGGAATCACCACCCTGTGGGTAAAGTTGTGCACCTCTGCAGAGAAGTAAAACTGTCATGACAGCCGTGCTCACGGTCAGGAGCGGCCTGGATCCTCACATGATTAGAGAATGGATGGTTGGACTTGGATGGTTTTGGGTGGTTAACCCGTTTTGCTGCAAGGGGGTACCTTGTAGTGCTTAATTTAATAACTTTGGGGTTCAGGATTTCACTTAGTAATATAGGTGCTATGAACCATATGTCAGCCTTTCTTGTTATAAGCTTGCATTGCATATACTTTCCCATACTTGCGGAGTACGACATGTACTCACGCTTGCTATTTCCTCTACAATCATGATATGCTGCTCAGAGAGTGAAGATGGATTACTTTGAAGATGGTGGTGAATACTAAACTTGTGGAGCCCCCGGTCGACTGCCTGTGGCGTTATGGAGTCTTCCGCTAGCGTTTGTATTTGTTTAGTCCTTTGAGACATTGTAATAATTATACGATTTACTTGTGACATTGGTTGTACTGTTACTTCATTTTGTCCTATATGTGTGAATCTTGATCCTGGGCACACATATAGATGAGCATTCGGTTTTGGCCTTAAAACCGGGTGTGACAGGATGCATAGATGAGGTTCGTTCCGAAGGTTTACTCCGGTACGAGACAGAATTTCGGTAGCACCTCCCCGCTGTTCTCCAAATACACGTCCTGGGAGGGAGATTGTGTATCTGGAGAACAACAGGGAGATGATGCTGAAACTCTATCTCATACCGTAGTAAACCATGGAAACAAACCCCATCTACAAATCCTCGGGCTGTCCAAATACGTGGATAATTCGAAACAGATACAGTCATAGATATGCAACCATCGGGCATATCTCCAACTATATATATTTCAAACGGGAGACACCTAACTAGGTTACGCTTTACCTACATACATGAATGGAAAAAAGAGGGGCTTTTTTATCTCACCTTGCTGTCTGCAAAGTGCCGAGTGGAATACGGTGGAAAAGCCTCTCCTATCCTGCAAAGAACGAGATATAAAGCCGTCAATTCAAAATTTCGGCAGCACCTCCCCTATACGGTGAGGTTCCCAAAACCTGCAAGAAATCAACGGCACGATGGCCGGCAACCACGTCTACTAAAATAGCATCGGTAGCTCATCAATTCTTCAACTATGCTAACACATTACAGTCCAACAATCTACACATTTGAGTCCAACAAACTAACACATGGTCCTTAATCCATTTCATTTCCAAGCAATTTCACAATTTCATTTCCAAGCATTTCACAATTTCATTATTTCAATTCCTAGCATTTCACAATTTGCCAGCAATTCATATTTGCATAATTCAAACCAATCTCATTTCCCACCATTTTCATTTCACAGCAACAGAAAAGACAAGGAAAAAAAAAGCAAACCGGGCCTCACCTCACCTGGACGAGGAGCTACAGACGTCGGAGACGAGGGTGGCACCGGGGCAGGTCAACGGGGCGGGGGCACGGACGTTGAGGCACCTGCAGGACACCTTGTTGGGGCAGCTCATCGACGGGGAGGGGCTGGGGCAGCAGCTCGTCGGAGGAGAGCCGGGGCAGCAGCACGACGGGGAGGGGCCGCGCGACGGGGAGGCCGGCCTCGTCGAGGTCGCTGGCCGGGTGGCCCTCGACGGCGTCACTCACCGCGGCCAGTGGAGGAGGACGCGCCGCGGCCAGTGGAGGGCCGAGGGGCCGACGGAGTGGAGGAGGGCCTCGGCGACACGGCGCGAGGTGGACTCGATGGAGGAGGGCCGAGGGGCGGGCGGGATGGAGGAGGTCGTCGGCGCGGGATGGGAGAGGTCGAGGAGTGGCGAGGCGGTGCGGGATGGGCGAGGCGGGGCGAGGTGGAGGATGGGCGGATCCGGGATGCGGCTGCGCGGATTGACGGCAAGATGGGCGGAGGCGGGATGCGGTGGCGGCGGCGGCGCGGGGAGAGTGGGCAGCGGCGAGATGCGGCGGGCGGAGGCGGAGGCGGGATGCGGTGCAGGCGGCGGAGGCGGGATGAAAGGGAGGCGGGATGCGGTGGCGCGGGTCGACGGCGAGAGCGGGATGTGGCGGCGGTGGGATGCGAGAGATGAGGAAGAAAGGGTGAGGAAGAAAGGGGAAGAAGCCACGCGCGACTAAGTCCTAATTCACGGACTTTGCCGAGAGCCCGCGATCTGGCTCTCGGCAAAAAAATTATTTTCTTTTTTTTTTACTTAAATTAATGTTTGTCGAGAGCCGGCAAAGAAGCGCTCGGCAAATAATTGTTTTTATTTTTTTAAAATTTCATTTCAAACGTAATTTTCGTTCACATTTTGATTTCAAATTAAAAAATGTTCAATTACAAAGTTTCATTACCTTTTGATATCTAACACTTTTATTTTTACAAATCCTCCATCCTGTATCGTTTTTAAAATTCAAATTTTCAAATTTGAGAAATTTAAACGTATTTTTCATTGACAATTTGTTTTGAAATAAAAAGGTTCTATAACTTATCAACTACATAGTTTCTATAACTTATCGAGAGTTACAACTTACATATCTACTATTTCTCTACCCGATATAACTTTAAAAATTTAAATTTTTACTTTTGAAAAATTCAAATGTATTTTTCCCTGACATAATTAATTCAAATTAAAAAAGTGTTCAGCAGCGAAGATGTGTAATTTTTTAAGACCTGCAACTTCTATTTTGATCATTTTTAATACGATATAATTGTACCCACATTGTTCACAAATTTCAAGTGTACCTCTTCAAGTTTCTATGAACTACATGGGACCTTTATAGTTTGTGAACAAGTTTACCGTCGCTTTGTCGAATGAACAAATGACCAAAATAGAAAGTGTAGATCTCTAGATTTAAGACAACTTTGTAGTTTACAAGATTTTCATTTGAACAAATATAATGCACGAAACAATTCATTGAAAATATGTTTGCCGAGAGCCACTCTCGGCAAGGCGGGGGGAGCTCGGAGGAGGTCCTGGGGCCGGCGGCGGCGGCTAGGGTTCCGCCCGTCGCCCCTCACCGAGAGGAGCGCAGGCTTCCCCCTCGAAGCATTTTTTCAACAAGCTCCAACGTAGCGGTACTTGGTGGTCGGACGTGAAGAAGACGAGCTAAATCCCAGGCTCAACACGGCAGGGAACGGAGCAGCGGCGCCATAGGAGTCTTGAGGATGTCTTGGCGCAGCTCAAGGCATACCCACTCGGACCGTGGCTTGTCGACGGCGATGGAAGGCGGCGGAGCTCGAGCTCAACACTGTGATAGTGGCGGCTAGGGTTAGGGCGAGCTTGGGAGAGGAGAATAAGAGGGAGAGGGCCGGGATGGGAGCGGTGCTGGTTTTGGGGGCTCAGGCGGGGTCGACGAAAGGCGGAGAGGCGCGGAGCGTGGCTCCGGCCGTCATCGGCGACGTGGCGGGCGTCCTCCGACGCGGGCAGTGAGAGAGAAGCTGCTGACATGCGGGTCCGGCGGCATCTTCGCATTTTCCCGGATTAATTCAAACTGTGATTCTGCTCGAACTTGTGCACACTATTAAAAATAGTAGACAAGCTCCTAACATCACGAAACTTGGCCTGTGGGTAGGATAAAAGATGAACAATCCAGTGGTATGACATGCACATCTGGAGGCGAAAAGGAATGCAAACGGAAGCAGGTCAAATTTGAGTACTTTCTAAGCTTTGAGGATTTATTTGAGCATCCAAACGAATTTCAAAAATTGTGATAAATTCCCCAAAATTCTTTCTCTTTGACCTGCATCCACTGGTATTTTTGGTTGCCAAAGTTATTATTGAAACTTTTGAGTTCCTTCACAAGCCTTGGTTTGACAATTATTTGTATTTTTGGTTTCGAATTTGAAACTCACTTGGATTTGTGTTCTGTTCAGTTGCAATGCTTTCACTAACTGGATTTCAGTGACACGGGGTGTCACAGATACGGCTCGGAGGGCGGAGTTCACCGGAGACTCGACAAGGACGACAGCAGCGAGGAAAAAAGGGGCGCAGGGCCTCGACGAGCTGGGAAACAGGACGAAGGAGTGTAAGGGGAATGCGCGAGCTTGACGTGCACCTCGAGGCGCGATGAATCAACGAATGGCTCACCTGGGAAGGAGAGATCGACGGCGGCGAGGCGAGGTCGCGGTGGCCGGGCGCGAGGAAGACGACGTGATTCGCGCTTCTCAACCCGGGGAAGGAGAAATGGCGGCCATGGTTCAGTGGTACAGTTCCTTGCGAAGCTTGAGGCTAGCTAGCTCGGCCCGGAGGCACTCCGACGCGGCGGCGCGACGAGCTCGAGCTGGTGGATGGCAATGGCGGTGGGGGCAGGGCTAGGGTTTGGCGCTAGGGAGCTCGTGCGAGGAGGCTCGAGCGGGAATGAAGCGTGCAGACAGGGAGGGGGGGCTTATCCGCGCCTGTCCGACCGGGAGCGGCGAGGACGGTGCGGCCGAGCCGTACAATGGCGTCCACGCGGCACGCGACATCGGGGGAGAAGGATATGTGAGGCTGACGGGTGGGCTCCACCGGAATCTTTTCTTTTTCCCGAATTATTCAAACTCTGCTTTTCCCCAAACTTTGGCACATCATTTGAAGTAGCAAATGAGTTCCAAAATTCATAAATTTGGTACCATTGGAAACCCCTTGAAAAGATCTATCATCTGGCCAACATGCACAGCTGAAGTCCAAAGGGATTTCAAATGGCAGCTGGTCAAAGTTGGATACTTTCTAAACTTCTGGTGATTTATGGTGGAGCTAAACGAATTTCAAAAATCTTGGAAAAATCTCCAAACTTATTATTCGAGAAGGGCTATCTGCAAAATTTTTGGTTGGCTCAAGTTGTTATGGAAAAGTTTCAGTTCCTTCAGAAGGTTGGATTTGACAATTGTTTGAATAATTGAATTCGAATTTTTGAACTTGATTTCTTTTTGGTTTCTGTTCAGATTATGATGTGTGTGCTGGCTGGCTTCAGTGACATGGGGTGTCACAGCCCTCCCCCCTTAAAAGAATCTCGTCCCAAGATTAAAGAGAAGGAAAAACAAATGACGAAGGAGCGAAGAATAAGATGCAACAATGGAACAACTAAATAACGCATCTCGGAGGTAGAAAACCGAGAAAATGGGAGTTCAAGACATTTTTTATAAAAAACATGTCAGGGGCATCTTCACACGGGCCTTGTCAAATGTCTGTAGAGACGGATCTCAAAAACTTGTCTAGCAAATATAACACGATTCATAGAGATATTGCATGCATGCTGACATAATTATACACACTTTTATAGTTACACTCATGCTACATGTCTATTTTTTTAGCCACATTTTATATCAAGTGTTGATATACACAACGTTGCAAAAAAAAAAAAAAAATTATTGCACCCCTCCTATGTTAGGAATGTTTATTTGTACCCAGTTCATAGGATTTGAACCTTTGACCACTTTATCTCTCACAAACTCACTTAACCAACTCATCTCACACACAAGTATGACTAGAATTAGATATATATTTATTTTAACTCACGCTGTCCAAATGTTTTGATGTCTCTAACATTATCAATAGCGTGTTGAGAAGCGTTTTATAAGGGACTTAGCGTGGATAAAGTGTGTCTATCACTTTGATGCGTTTTCCATAACGTCTCAATAAGTGTTTTTATGTGAGATCGATACTAACGTATGAAGCGTGTCTAATATTGTTCTTTGATGTGTTCTCAATAGCATGTCAAGAAGCGTAGTTAGAGGAGTAATGACGGGTGAAAGCATGTCTAATACCATATCATTTCTCAACAGTGTGTCAGAAAGCGTCGCTAGAGGGCTATTGATGGTCAAAAGCATGTCAAAGACATATTTATTTGACTAATGATGTTTAAAGCATATCTAATAAATTTTCAAATTGACACGTTCCCAATATCGTGTAAAAAAGCGTCTTTAGGTGATGATGTATTGACGTTTACAAAAGCACAACTATAAAAACGTGTCTAGAAGGCTTTTTTTCTTATAGTGCCCTAAGGCAAGGTAATGAGGGATTTGAAAAATCATTTTTTTTAAGATGAGGATAAACAAGGGAGAACCCAATCCATATGGTCTGGACCATTGAGTCCTCATAGAATTTGAAATATTAAATTTTTAATAGGGGTAAAATTCTGGAATTTTTAGTGTCTAAAAAAGAGCTCCAAATTTCGCAATATTTGGACTCGTGCATCATTTGAGATGTGGTTTGGCAAAAATATTGCACATGTTCCGTGGAAAAATTGTGAAATGCTTCACATAGGTCAAATGTGCCTCAAATTGCTCAATTTTGAACAAGATTAAAATTTAGCAGCACATTGGCACATATGATGATATGATCATGATCATGATGCTATGTTGAAACAAATTATGCATAATGAGCGTAGTTTATATATAATCATACAAATATATACACATAATTTCAACATAAGCGTAGTTTATATATAATCATACAAATATATACACATACACACGTATATACACACATACACATGCATATACAGACTACTGTTCATGATTATTGGTATCCTACATCATGAACATATCTTCTACATAGTAAATGCTATGCATTCCCTTAATTTTTACAGCGCCACGTCAGCTAATTGGTTGTTGTCCAACGGATTGAAAAAGGACGGCAAAGATGAAGTGAAATTGGCCTTCACAGTAAAAATCCTGGAATTCTCCAGACCCTTCCTCATCCTCCTTCCTTCCCTTTCTCTGATGATGTTGACCAGACGGCGAACGAAGCATCATCTCCTGTTTGTTGTTGTTGTATTCCGAGACACAAACATAGCATCGAGCCACTACAGATCTGACTTGTCGTAGCGCGAGTTGCAAGCAGCGACCAGGGCGAGTTTCTAACTGCAGCGGCGGCGTCGAGCAGCCGATGACGCAGGGGCGCGCTCGAGGTGCGGGCCATGCGGCCATGGCCAGACCGAGGTATTGCTTGAACTGCGTCTGCGGGGGCGAGCAGCCAACGCATGGGCAAGCTCGATCTGCTGTGGCGGCATGAGCTTGAGCTGCATCGGCAGGCTATAAGGCCAGCAGCCCAGCAGCTCCACGTGGACCACATCTCCCTTGCTCCCGAATCAGTTATCAGGCCCCCCTCAAGAGAAGAATGGATAGCAGTACGTGAGGCACGCATGCAGGGATGCAGAAAGTTCTCAAAAATAAAAATAAAAATAAAAATGCAGGGATGCAGAAAATGTTCGGTCGGTGGACGGACGTGATCTTCCACGGCTCAACCCCCACATCTCCACGTGCTCCCGAATCAGTTTTCAGGCCCCCCTCCTCAAGAGAAGAATGGATAGCAGTACGTGAGGCACGCATGCAGGGATGCAGAAAGTTCTCAAAAATAAAAAAAAAATGCAAGGATGCAGAAAATGTTTGGTCGGTGGACGGACGTGATCTTCCACGGCTCAACCCCCACATCTCCACGTACCGCCACCGCATCGAGTTGTTGCGCCACCTCGCGCAGCCTAGCTTGGCCACACTGAAGGTCCCCATGTTGTTCCAGGGAATAACAATTAAGCACTCGACGACCATCTCTGCTGGGTTGGGCGTGAGGGACATTTTGAGCATCGCGTGCGTGCTGGCTACTTGCTTGCTCATCTGGAGCTGAAAATAACAAGCAACCGAAGCTTGGTTGCATTGCACAACAGGTGCTTGTAGGAATGCCAATACAAATTATACAATGCCGCACATGCAATCGTGTAGAAATGCTCCTTTGTTTTGATTCATTTAGCAGGCTTTGTGTATTTACAAATGATGAACTTGGCCTTCAACTGTGCTAAAAGTGCCTTTGCAGACATTAAAATGTAGCCTATTTCAGTTTTTAAATTTTTTTGGGTACTTAGATTGTTAGAGGCAGCTCTTGGCCTGTTGTGCCATTCGTAATGCTAGTGTTCAACTCGAGCAAATTCCTTATTTGCCATCGAAAATGATACTTTTTTTCTTATTTGCCATTGAAATTTTGCACTTCCTTTATTTGCCATCGGATCAAAATTCACATCATTTCTCTGCCACTCGAATCACTTTGCCTCTTAAGTAATTGTGCTCCCGTCACTAAATTATTTGTCCTGTAGTAGCAAAATGGGTTCATCTCAGTGCATACTCTGTGTAAAGAAAAATTCAAAATTAGAGGCAATATTTTGTTTTGACTCAAAATAACCTCCAATTTTCATTTGAAAACTTTTAAACCTTTTTTTGGTACTATAAAGTACATATTGAGACAAACCTGTTTTTTATTGGTGCTGTAGCCTGAAACTATTGTGTGGCAGCAAGATTTTCAAGGGTATAATTTCGGACGGCAAATAAAAAATTTGCTCAAGACACTGATGTTATATATGCAATAGGGAAAAAGGCACTGGCCAAGGACTTGCTTGGTCCAAAACTGTGCAGAGGCACTGGGGGTGTCAGCCAACTGATGAGCTTGGAATAGTCCAAATAGAACGGGACAGTGTTGATGGCCTACGACCTCGCCGGGTGCCACTCTCAAACTCTTGATCACCACCTTTGCGGGGTAATACCATGATTCTTCTGCAATTGAGGGCAGAAGAAGACATGACAAGGAGGGTTTAAGCGGAAGGAGGAGGAGAAGATATCCTTGAATTCACGCTAGCTTCTGGTTATAGAAGGGCTATCCACTTGTATTTTTGGAAGTTGTTATGGAAAACTTTGAATTCTTTCACAAGGCTTGGTTTGAAATTTTTTTTTGAATAATTGATTTCGAATTCAACTTTGGTTTCTTTTTTATTCCTGTTCAGTTTGCGATGTGTGTGCTTCAGTGACACGGGGTGTCACAGCCCTCCCCCTTAAAAGAATCTCGTCCCAAGATTAGAGAGGAGGGAAAACGAATGGCAAAAGAGCAAAAAATAAGATTCAAAACTGGAACAATTAAACAACATACCTCAGAGGTAGAAAACCGGGAAAATGGGAGTTCAAGAACTCCTCCGTCTCCCATGTGGCCTCGGCCTCAGAGTGGTTGCTCCACTGCACCTTATAGAATCGGGTTGTCTGGTTTCTGGTGATCCTATCCTTTTGATCGATGACTTTGATGGGCTGCTCAGGATAAGTGAGATCTGGCTCAAGCTGCCCAACATCACTGATCACTACATCTGCAGGGGCATTCAAGCACTTCCTCAGCTGAGATACATGGAAGATATTGTGAACACCAGAGAAATTGGGTGGCAATTCCAATCTGTAAGAAACGGGTCCACACTGCGCAGAGATCCGGAAAGGTCCAATGTATCTGGGCGCCAGCTTTCCTCTGACACCGAACCAGCGTACACCCTTTATGGGAGAGACACGAAGGTATACATCACCGACTGCGAACACCAAAGGACAATGTCTTTTATCAGCATAACTCTTCTACCGAGACTTGGCTGCTCTCAAAATGGACTGAATGTTGCGTACCGTCTCCTCAGCATCTGCTATCAACTTAGGTCCAAAGCTGAATCGCTTGCCAGACTCAACCCAATTAAGGGGAGTGTGACAGCGATGTCCATACAGAGCCTCAAAGGGTGCCATCTTGATGCTCTCCTGATAACTGTTATTGTTAGAGAACTCTGCTAGCGGTAGACATTCCTCCCAATTCTTGCTATGAGTCAACATGCAAGCACGAAGCAAGTCCTCGAGAATCTGATTCACCCTCTCAGTCTGACCATCTATCTGAGGGTGATAAGCAGCACTGCAAATCAACCTGGTGTCTAAAGAAGCATGCAGCTGCTCCCAGAAACGCGAAACAAACTGAGGCCCTCGATCAGAGATGATAGTGTGGGGCACCCCATGCAAACAGAGTATCCGAGCGATGTACAACTCAGCATACTTCTTCACACTATGACGAGTGTACACAGGGATGAAATGAGCTGACTTGGTCAAACGATCAACAATCACCCAAATAGAGTCATGCTTCTGCGCTGTGAGAGGCAAGCCGACAATAAAATCCATGCTAATATCCTCCCACTTCCGAGTAGGAATACTCAAAGGCTAAAGTAATCCGGCTGGCTTCACTTGATCTGCCTTAACTCTTCTGCAAGTGTCACACTCTGAAACATAGCGTGCGACCTCCCGCTTCATGCGGGTCCACCAGAAGTGACTCCTCAAATCCTGATACATCTTGTTGCTGCTAGGGTGGATGGAATACTTGGACATGTGCGCCTCATCAAGGATCTTCTTGCGCAACTCAAAGTCGTTTGGAACTATCAAGCTGTCCTGGAACCATAGGACTCCATTCTCATCCTCTCTGAAACACTAAACTCTGGCTTCCCCAAGCTTGAGTCTCCTCTTGAGGTGACTCACTTTAGCATCCTTCTTCTGCGCTGCCACAATCTCATCACGCAGGGTCGGAACAAGAGATATATTGGCCAAAGAGCCATAAGGATATACTCGAAGACTGGGCTCCTCCTCTGCGGAATGAACAATGATAAGGTTATTGCAATGAGCCTTGCGACTCAAAGTATCAGCAACCACATTAGCCTTCCCTGGATGATAATGAATCTCCAAGTCATAGCCCTTGATCAGCTCTAACCATCTCCTCTGACGCATATTCAGATCTGACTGCATTGTTGGGCTTCACCTTAACGAAGTCCCATACACCGGGTCAGCAACGAGACACATCGCTAAGACAAGGAAAATAAGACGGAGCATTTCATTATGACAGCATAACTCCTTTAGTGTTTGTTTAGGAAGAAAAATCACACACTAAAGGTGGATTTCTCCCTAACACTGCCCTAGGGAATACAATCAGGCCAACAGCAATTTGAAACCTTCGTGAATCTAGACCAAAGCAAGGATACAAATACGTGGTATGTATGTGTTGTACTCAGGAGAAAGATCCATCACATAGTTAACAAGGAGTTAGCCTTTAGTTTGGGAGGACAACGAGCAGAAGGTATCTTTTAACCTAGGGGTTAGCATTTAGTTTTCTGATAGTCTACAACTATAGATTCATTCATGTGTATCAGAGCACACGCATCTCCTAGCAGCTAACCCGAGAATTAGGTTCAACTACTAAGGCCGCTACGTGCCATTGAAAACCCTACCTAGCCGACCTTGAACCTGGTGGATTGCAAAGGCCTAACACGCCTGTCACACGTGGGGCTACCATCCTCCGTAAGACCGGGTGCACTCTCATGCCTAACATGATTCTTTGAACCATACAAACAATCATCCTAGATAACTTACTCTTCCGGTGAGAGCAAGCCAACCATACATGATAAAATCTATGTGAATTGTGTAAGCATATGGTGGTGCAAACAACTCATGCAGATAAATCTACCACGCACAGACGTGGAACCCACACAAGAATTTCTCTATAATATAAACTAAAAGGAAATCTAAATTAAGAAAATAACTAAGAAAATAAATATATTAAAGAAAATCTAATAAAAGAAAAGATACAAGAGAACTTTACCAAACTCCGAAGAGAACTCCGGAACTCCGAGCGGAGCTCTCACTTCTACTCTAACTCCCATAACTAAAACACTAATCCTATTATAAACTACATAAGTGGAATGCTTCTTCCATGAGGTACGAGTTGAACCGGAGGGAACCGGGGGTATTTATAGCCTCCTCAGGTCGAGGGGGTATTTATACTCGAAGATGACTTGGCGGGGCCGCCAAGTCAGGCCGACCGGCCCTCCATTGTGGCGGTTGGCCACCGCCTTCCGCATGCATGCTCCAGATGCGTTCCTAGTGTCGGTTTGGAGGTCAGTTACTCCATGGGGGCGGTTGTGGTAGAGTAAGGGCCAAGTTTAGGCCCAAACAGCCCACTCTGCGATGTCGGTTGGTCTTCCACCTTGATGGGCACTTGGGCTAGATGTTTTGAGGTGTATGTAGCCCACTGGAGGAAGTTGGGGACCAACGGAGACAAGAGTAGGCCGGCCGGCCTAAAGTTGGGCCGGCTGGCCAACTGTTTTTCAGCCTGACGCTCAATTTTGGAACTGGCGTCGCTTCTGCTCGTGGACTCCGAATTGGGTGATTCAAAAGTCCATTTTGACTATCTCAGCGAGGGCTTTGATATGGAGGAATCAAATCTCTGGTTTGAATAATTATTTCCTATGTCATTCCTTGATTCTTGCTTTGAGTGTTGCCGAGATGTCGGAGCTGGGTCTTGTGCTTTTGGATATTTGATATTTCTCTATGAGTATAAGCACATTTGCACCAATATTCCTTTGTACCTTGCAAAACAAGCTTACATCAAAAACTTGTGGAACTTTATTAGTTTAATGCATAGAACATTGGCGCTCTCCTTTTATTTACCGATAAGTTGATGGTCATTTAGTGTTTTAATGACCATCAACAAACTCCCCAAGCTTAAACTTTGCTCGTCCCGATCAAACTCAAAACTTAGGTACTGGCGGATCAGGAGTTACAAAGAAAGCGCCTCATGGGTAATAAAGATGCAACAACGTACTCCTTAACTGGTGGTAAGTATACAAGAGCACAAAATATTCACGAATGTTGCACATGTGTGGGGAGTGTATGCTTCACCTTGTCATATAGCATTGAAGATCAGAACAGCACTTTTGGACAAGTCAAACAATTCTAGCAGGTGTATGTCCAGATTTTTTTTGTGCTGCAAGACAAGGTAAAAATTCTCCTTTGTTTTGGTTCACACTTCCCTTCCTTCTAGGTGAATCTATTCCTACAAACTTCACTCAAATCCTACCTTCTACCAAATTGGGCTTGTATGTGGAGCTTGGTAAGGAAATGCACATTTGTCATGTGTATATTATAAAGTTAAAGAATAAATCTCAAAAGACATAGCAACTCCTTGTATCTCGGTCATATGGAAAATGGTGATGGAGGGGGAGAAAATGAACACACACTTACGGAAATGGTTTTGCAAACTTTGGTCTTCTTTTATGCTCATGCTCAAGATGTTTATGATAAGAACCATAATGCCTTTTTGGATGCAACTCATGGAGTCTCTTCTCTTTTTTTTTTTTTTTTTTTTTTTTTTTTTTTGGGACTTCATGATGCATTGGCACTAGTGACGATAGGTTCATGAGCATTTTGAAATATTCTTGAGCTTTTTGATATAGACCAAAAGTTTTGCAAAAGTGGCTGGAATGGTATGGAGATGTTTGATGATTTTTCAAACATTCCTTTTTGGTGGAAAGAATTTCGAATACTCACGCGAAGGAATGATGACCGAGATTAAGAGTGCTTACTCTCAAAAGCATTTAAACCTTAACAAAACTCAATGCATGAGCAAAATGGCTATGAGTGGGGATGTTTCGAATATTTTCATGATATGGCTCTGGTAAGTAAATAAATCCTCACAAGGGAAGTGTTCCAAAACGAAAGGGTTTTTAGGTACTTGCAGTAATTAGAATGAAAACATCTCTGGACTTTCACCATGCTAAGAAATTGCAACAAGTCCTAATCATGCTATATCATAATCCATAATGCTTAGACTTGGTGTGATGTATGCAACCCACAAAAAAGTAGCAACACTAGTGATGTGACTATACTCAAGTATAAATAACACACATGTTAGGAGTAGAGGTTGCATCAATGCAACACAAGGGGAGCTAGCATGTAACTAATCATCATCTTCTTTAAGTGCAGCATTCACCAATATTCTAGCATTTTATTCGAAACAGGGAGTATTTTATTGATCGATAGGAATACTTACCTGGGGGTCCTCCCCAAGCTTGAGTCTTTGCAAGACTTAAGCTTGTGTTGAATTTCTCCTTACCTGTCGGTCCTCCCCAAGCTTGAGCCTTTGCAAGGCTTAAGCTTGAATAGGTTGCTTCCTCTTTTCTTTTTGTATCTGCAAAAAAATGAGGGTGATACAAGTGGCTAGCCCCTATTGGGCTTTGCCGAGAACCTAATATTTTTGGTATATTTATTATTATTATTATTATTTTCTTTTAAGGGGAAAGGGCACAATTCAAGAACGGTATATGATATATAGAAGCACTTACCTGGCGGTCCCTCCCCAAGCTTAGATCTTGCAACAATGTGCAAGTCTAAGCGAAGAAAAAAAACTTTCATTTGAAGGTGCGGTTTCTGCCTTGTTGGTTTCTTCTCCTTGAATTGTGTGCCTTTCATGCTGCCTGTTGTACTTGGTTTGCTCTCAGCGGGATCCCTGCAATGGTTAGTACAAACCTATTCGTCTACATCGGACATATCTCTATCGTTCCATTAATCAACCTAGACACCATGTCTAATTCGATCAATTGAGTATGGGGAACAGAGGAATTATATTCTCCTTTTGTCATAAAAGCAATATAGAGATGTGTGCTTTTTCTATTGTTTGAACTACCACCGGGCGTAATATTCTTAAGAGACCATAGACACGGAAGTGGCTCACCCAAACAACAGGAAAAGGTGTAGTCGATGATTTATGACTAACATTTCAATCAACACCCATGTATGAAAAGAAATTCAATAACAAGGGTATGATCAAAATTGCAGTATATTTTCCATCAAAAAGTAATGCGATGTACTTTTGCATCAATGAAGCAAACAAAAGAATCAGGCATTATTATTATTATTATTATTATTATTATTATTATTATTATTATTATTATTATTATTATTATTTTAATTTTTTGATTTTTATTATATTTTTTATTTTTATTATTTTTTTATTTTTTTATTTTTCGAAAGGAAAGGTTATATGACAAGGAAGGAATAAGATAAATGCATATGCTTACCTGGCGGTTCCTCCCCAAGCTTAGTCTTTGCAATCAAATGCAAGACTAAGCTTTTAAATTTCTTCGTTGAACTTCTTGGTTCCGCCACATATGTTTCCTTCTTCCTGTCACAAGAATCGATCCTTTCTTGCGACATCCCTAACCTATGATTGGGTGCTCGGGTTCTTTTTTTTATTATTTTTTTTTCAAGCCCGTGGCCTATGATTGGGCACTCGGGTTTTTTTTTTAAATGCAGTGGGTGGGATGGTGGGGAAATCAAACATGCAGATGGTTTGAAAAGAAAACAATGCAAATGTGATGATGATATGCAGGTGGAATACTAAGGCTAGCAGCAAATTAACATAACAGATAATCAATGTCAATCAAAGATATCTTAAACCATTGCTTCCCCGGCAACGGCGCCAGAAATGCATGTTGGCGATTCTTACGCACAGAATTTATTTCAACTCCGCAAGCACACGGAACACCGTTGTAGCATTTCACCCGGGAGTATTCTAAGGGTATCGTATTTATAATTTTCCACAGGGAAGCAGATTAAGAATATCGTGAAGTAACAAGGAAACATCTATTATTTATAACATTGCTATCTAGACCAAAGCAAGGATACAAATATGTGGTATGTGTGTGTTGTACTAAGGAGAAAGATCCATCATATAGTTAACAAGGAGTTAGCCTTTAGTTTGGGAGGACAATGAGCAGAAGGTATCTTTTAACCTAGGGGTTAGCATTTAGTTTTCTGATAGTCTACAACTATAGATTCATTCATGTGTATCAGAGCACACGCATCTCCTAGCAGCTAACCCGAGAATTAGGTTCAACTACTAAGGCCGCTATTGCTATTGAAAACCCTACCTAGCCGACCTTGAACGTGGTGGATTGGAAAGGCCTAACACGCCTATCACACGTGGGGCTACCATCCTCCGTAAGACCGGGAGCACTCTCACGCCTAACATGATTCTTTGAACCATACAAACAATCATCCTAGATAACTTACTCTTCCAGTGAGAGCAAGCCAACCATACATAATAAAATCTATGTGAATTGTGTAAGCATATGGTGGTGCAAACAACTCATGCAGATAAATCTACCACGCACAGACGTGGAACCCACACAAGAATTTCTCTATAATATAAACTAAAAGGAAATCTAAATTAAGAAAATAACTAAGAAAATAAATATATTAAAGAAAATCTAAAAAAAGAAAAGATACAAGAGAACTTTATCGAACTCCGAAGAGAACTCCGGAACTCTGGGCGGAGCTCTCACTTCTGCTCTAACTCCCATAACTAAAACACTAATCCTGTTCTAAATAACACAAGTGGAATGCTTCTTCCATGAGGTACGAGTTGAACCAGAGGGAACCGGGGGTATTTATAGCCTCCTCAGGTCGAGGGGGTATTTATACCCGAAGATGACTTGGCGGGGCCGCCAAGTCAGGCCGGCCCCCCTACTAGGCCGGTCGGCCCTCCGTTGTGGCGGTTGGCCACCGCCTTCCGCATGGATGCTCCAGATGCGTTCCTGGTGTTGGTTTGGAGGTCGGTTACCCCGTGGGGGCGGTTGTGGTAGAGTAAGGGCCAAGTTTAGGCCCAAACAGCCCACTCTGCGATGTCGGTTGGTCTTCCACCTTGATGGGCACTTGGGCAAGATGTTTTGAGGTGTATATAGCCTACTGGAGGAAGTTGGGGACCAACGGAGACAAGAGTAGGCCGGCCGGCCTAAAGTTGGGCTGGCCGGCCAACTGTTTTTCAGCCTGACGCTCAATTTTGGAATTGGCGTAGCTTCTGCTCCTGGACTCCGAATTGGGTAATTCAAAAATCCATTTTGACTATCTCAGTGAGGGCTTTGACATGGAGGGATCAAATCTCTAGTTTGAATAATTATTTCCTATGTCATTCCTTGATTCTTGCTTTGAGTGTTGCCAAGATGTCGGTGCCGGGTCTTGTGGATATTTGATATATCTCTATGAGTATAAGCACATGTGCACCAATATTCCTTTGTACCTTGCAAAACAAGCTTACATCCAAAACTTGTGGAACTTTATTAGTTTAATGCATAGAACATTGGCGCTTACCTTTTATTTACCGGTAAGTTGATGGTCATTTAGTGTTTTAATGACCATCAACAGTCCACGTGGGCCTCTGCGGGTGCACAGGAATCTCCACCCAGATTTCCTAGCAGCACTCAAGTTCTACTTGCTTATACTTCGGGCACTGTTATAGGCTTGGTCTGCCAAGCCACGCCTGCCTGTAGCTCTACGACGTACCCGAATGTGGAGGATTACGAAAGGACGGACAGGGCTGTCACCACCTGCCGCCTCTACAAACCGTGGAGCACGTGGCAAACACAGGTAACCCCTAGCCTAGACACCACGTCTTTGCTATTGATTACTACTCTAACCTCGGCCTAGAACTGATTCAGAAAGCTAGAGCACCCCTTGCGGAGCGATGATCCCGTAAGCAAGTATAGCAAGAGCAACAACTAAAAGATAAAGATCACTTAGGTAGAATCACTACGTATAATCACAAATGTATGATTACACGCCAAGATACAAGAGATGAACTAGAACGAAGAACTAGCACTAGCGATGAACTAGCACCAAGAACTAGTACTAATCTCTCTCCAATATCCTGCCCTCTCCCCTATTCTACTAATGTACAAGAGGCCCTAGGCCTTTGGAATGGGAGTGTTGCTCTTTACTTGTGTTTCTTGTGTGTCTTGCAGGTGGACCGACCTCCAGAGGTCGGTTGTGAACCGCCATAGGAAGATGGGCCAGGGGGGCCTCCCTGGCAAGTCGGCCGACCTGGCCAGAGGGGTGTTGGCGTCTCTTACGGTCACGCGGGAAACACGCGACCGCGGGAGACGCCGGGGGTTATGGAATTGTTCACTTGCACTATTTAACCAAATAATCCACAACTAGTAACAAGTACTAGATATGAATTATAAGGTTTGTCATGTTAAATAGAATATCCGCAAGCGGACGGATAACCCGTTGTAGCATTTCACCCGAGAGTATTCCAGGGTATCGTATTTATATTTTCCCAAAGGAAGACATGGTTGACAAGAGTACTTATGTTCATGGTGTACAAACGATAAGTGATATAACCACATTCCAATGCAGGGGTAAGGTTTAATAATAATAAGGATAGTGTGACACACACGAAGGCATTCCACTCTCTCTAATAAAAGGCGAGAGACAATCCTAAGCAATGCTAAGTTAGACTAGCGAGCCACTACTCCAAAGGTACAACATTCATATAGCGTGCACAACCTCTACCTATCATCTAGCGTCATGCAAGCACAAGCAAGCGTCTAATGCCTAGGCAACATCGGGAGATCCGGCATACGCAAGGTCTGCCTCGCGACTCCGGCCTATTTACGTACTCCTATGCCGTGCCCGAACGTGGAGGGTTCCTTTGGATGGACAGGGCTGTC
Organism: Eragrostis curvula; assembly: GCA_007726485.1. Taxonomy (NCBI): domain Eukaryota; kingdom Viridiplantae; phylum Streptophyta; class Magnoliopsida; order Poales; family Poaceae; genus Eragrostis; species Eragrostis curvula. The sequence continues at coordinate 5,725,629 of CM017445.1, read as the reverse complement.
ACTTCCTGCCACCTACCTCTACAAACCGTGGGACACGCACATACCCAAGGGTGGATAGACTACCCCGGCACCATGCCGGCGTTACTAACCACGACTCTAGATCCCTCGAGGCACCCCCAACCCTTCGGATCGACGGGGTGATAAATCTAGAGCACCTTTGCAGGACAATGAGCCCGATGCCTAAACATGAGAACAACTAGCCTAACTAGCATAAACTAGATAAAAGGGATCAAAGCTAGCACTAAGTCATGCATAAGCGTTCGTCGCTCAAGAACGAGCGACGAACGATGAACGATTAAGCAAGTTCAAGAATAATCGATGATCGAGTATGAACGAACGATGAACGAACGATGAACGAGCATGAACGAACAACGAACGATCATACAAGATCATGGTAGAACTAGCAAGCTCATAACAACTATATGAATACTTGTATTCCATAGATTAAATAACAAGTCTTACAAAGAGAGAGAAAGGATACAAGAGCACTACCCAATTCTCCACAAGACTTTGGGAGCAATAGGGCAGCCCACTACTCAGCCTAGCACTACCTAGAATTGCCTCTAACTCTAGTGTGAGGAGGAGGGAATGATCCTTGTGTATTGTGTGTCTTGGAAGGAGGGGGGTACCCCTCCTTATATAGTCCTTGAAGGTCGGCAACTTTGAGGCGGTTCCCGAGGTCGGTGGCATTTAATGCAGGGGGAACCGACCTCCAGAGGTCGGTTAAAAACCGCCATAGAAAGATGGGCCCAGGGGGCCACCCTGCCAGGTCGGCCGACCTGGCCAGGGGGGGTCGGCCGACCTGTGCCTGGCCCCTCCTGGGCTGGGCTTTGGCAGGTGGCTCCCCCTCTGGGTCCACTTCTCTGGTCCAGGTGCATTTGGCCTTAGTTGTGTTGGACTTTGACGAGATTTGGCCTTTTGTCTTGGAATTGTATTCCCGCGGCGAACGTTGTTGTGTAGAAGTGTTGATTCGTCGCCTTGGGGCATGAGTTCACCTGGATTTCTCCCTTATTCCACCTGCACACTAAAATCTAGAGGTACATGTGGAACTAGGTTATTCTTAAATAAAGTGCATGTAAAGAGTGTCCAATCCTTCTTGTTTATTGAGCTAGTTGACGGTCGAAATTGATCCGTAACGACCGTCAACAAGGAGTCGGCCGACCTGGCCTGGGCCCCACTGGGCCTGGTCTTCCTCTGGTCCTTGCCTCTGGTGGTCTTCACTCCTAATCCACTTGCAATGTGTGGACTTGAGGCCTTATTCTCTGGTTTTGGGCTTTTGAAGTGAAGTCTTTATTCCGAGGAAAATTTCGTGATGTGAAGTCCATGATTTATGCTTCCTTTTCCCCGTTTTCCTGTGAATTGCACCTGCACTCATAGATATACCAACACTAGTGGAAATGGTTAGTAATAAGCCCTACTTCTACTCTTGGTGTTGGATTTTGGATAAAAGGTCCAGGTGGTTGACGGTAAAAGATATGCTATAAGGACTGTCAACACCATCCCAGACGTGCACCCCGATTGGAAGGCATCCCTTCTCTCCCGAATACCATGATAGAAAGAGCAGGCTTCCACCGCACACTAGGGCAACACAGGCTACTAGGCTTACTAGGCCCATAAAACACTAGCATGTGATCAGTACGTTCGAACTTGCTCAATAGGGCCAACAACGAATGGTCCTTAATCGACACAGACAGGGCTACCACCGTGAAGGCCCAGCCTTCTCCATCCATCCTACGCAAACAATCCCCGTCCGGTCTGCAACAACCTAAATTCTGCTAATACAATCCAGGGTGATTCTTATCATGCGAGTGGGACATACCACTCATCTTCTACCGAGCACTAGCAGCTAAGCATAGCAATTTCTAATGATAACCTAGAGCCAACTCTAATAAAATAGGACACCAAGGTAGGATATGGAATGGGAATCCTAATGCAGTTCTAAGGTTTCATAGCACAAACAGTTACTAGCCCTAATCAAGTGAGAAAATAAAAACATCTAATAGGTAGGCATGCACCGGGGCTTGCCTGGCTAAGGAACTAAGATAGCTGGGTCAGCTACAGGGTCAGTGTCCTGCTGCTCCTCCTCCTTTGCCTCCTCCTCCGGCAGCTGGAAGTCCAGTGGCTCCGGATTCGTCTCTGTCACTACACGTTATGACAAGGAAAACATGCAAGTTAGATGCGAATGATATGATGCAATTAAGAAATTAATTACTTGATGGGATAGTCATTTAAACTGTAAGTGCAAATGATTAACTTTGTCAATTACTTTCGTCTGAAGTATTTCCTTCATTGACTTCTTGTTTAAGTTAATTATTTACTTAACTTAGGTTGACTAATTAGTTAAATTCATTTCGAAAATTAGTTTATGTCCTGTGGCATTTTTATGGTGAAGAGCACCACTGGAAGTAATTTACAGTGAAATTTTGGGATTTATGGCAATACAGATTATTTATAATAATTTAAGCAATGCAGAACATGATTTAAATCATAAGAAAATAATTAAACATGATATGATAGTGGAACAATGCTCTGTAGGTGTCTTAACTGATGGTTTACAAGCATGGAAGATTTCACGTTTTATAGGGTAATAGATAAATTATCATAAATTAAACAAGATCTGTACATTTGGATTTATACAGAAAACATATGAAGCATATTGTATGATTTGACATTTTTGTTGGATAGAGCAGGTCAGAGGAAAACCAACAAAATTGGAATTGCATTTTTCTGATTTGTATTTATTTTTCTAACGATTTTAAGATTTCCTGTGATTTTCTGAGAAAATTAACGAATTAACCAATTCGGAAAAAGGATTTAAAATTTGACGGACCAATCAATTCGGGGCCACATGGAGGGCCGCACGACTCGGGCCGCACAGGATCTGGGCTGGCCACACCAGATCCAACCAATGGAGTGAGAGGACACGCGTGGCCACAGAGTCGGCCACACAAGATCCAGCGTGGCCACACGGGATCCGAGCAGTGTGGTTCTCACACCCGATTTTTATATAGCATAAATCGAATGCATTCTACATGTATGACAGGATCTGTTTTATCATACATGTAGCGACATCATAGTGATATACAGTTCTATAGCGAATAAAACAACTTAAATAAAAACAAACCAGAGTTCTAAACACAGCAGCGGAAGAAAGCTCCAGGGCGCTCCACAGGCAATCGACTGGCGGCAACGCGACCTTCTATGCACCATCTTCAATATAGTCTTTGGCTTCCTCACTGAGCAACAATAATATATGGAAAAGCAAGCGCATGAGTACATATCGTACTCAGCAAGTGGGGGAAAGTATGACATGCAAGGCTAAATCAAGAAAGGCTTAACTCAATGGTTGCATCTATGCAATCCTAATATAAACTCCTATATCAAAGCATCCTAATTACTAAGTGTGATGATCACCCCCAAAACCAACATACAACCGCTCACCAGGTTCCCACCACCTGGCTACCAACTAATCGGGTTCCCACCACCCGACTAGCAACCAACCAAACCATCCAACTAATCATGAATAAGTCCAGGCTTGCTCGTGGCCGTGAGCACGCCTGTCAAGACAGTTTTACACTCTGCAGAGGTTGCACCACTTTACCCACAAGTCGTGATTTCATCACCCGTCGGTGACTAAAACCTCCATTATGCCACTGCACACTTCCTATGGTGTGCGGCCAGGAGATCACTACGAGGCCTTTACAAAGCATCTCCAAACCTGTATGCACCCGCTAAGGTTCCACCGCTAACAGCATATTGGAGTCCATTTTACCTCCGCTGCAGAAGCCCCCTCTTGCGCCACAAAACATCCGAATGTTGCACACAAGGTAAGGAGACATCTAATTAATTGGCCAAGCTGCTCCCATCGCAGTCTTGTGATGGCGCGGATATGCCGGGTTACATGCTCCATGAACCGGTCCTTAGAATCTAAAGCAGGTACAAGCACCAACCAAAGTCTCGTGCACGACGACACCAAACCAAACAAACCATCCTGCTCAGATTCCTAATCACCATGTTTCTAACCATTACCATCCCACTTTAGTTGCATAGATCATTAGTCAAAATTAAGGACCCTTCCCACCCAAACATACAGCAAGGCTAAGCATGAAAACTACCCATAACCAAGAAACCCCCCAACAGGCGACAAGGAATAATGTGGAATATCGAGTAAACCATAGCATAGGATTCATATTTAGACAAGCATGCATCCAAGGAATGTACTACCAACTACACTAATAGGAGCAAGATGTTCAAGGACACTTGCCTGTTCATATAATATTGCTCAGTGCTCTTGTCTTGCTCTTCATGTTCTCATACCGCTTCTCGACGTCATCATCCATTCGAACTAACTATCGATAAATGAAAAGGCACAAACAAATAAATATAGTACACCAAACAGAACAAACATATCATAAAAACACTATGGTTGGATAGGTTACAATGAGACGAAGATTTAGGCGCAAGAATCACCTAAATCGGAGTTACAAACAAAAAGATATGATCAATTCAATTGACAAGGTTTTTTTTCTGAAAACTGTACAGAAAGGCTGTGTACAGACAATGAAAGAATTACGCGTTCCCGTCAATTGGCTACACTTTTCGGGACAAAAATTTCACAGTAATGTGTCTAAGGGTGTGGAACACGACAGAGACATGATGATTTGTCCATGGGCTCACCTGAAAAGGAGATCGATTGGTCGGATCGTGATGAGGTCGTTCTGTGACAGTTGAGAGTGGCGTTGCGTTCCTGGCCGTTTCCCAAAAGATCTTGGTGAATCCTTCAGGGAAAGTATAGTAGGCTTGCTGGAACACATCAGGGCGTGATTATTCAACAGAACGGACAAGGTATTGGATGGGAAAAAGGATAGAATTACCGTCAGGGGAGCTGGACAGATCCAGAACAGGGAGTAGTTGTCATTGCAAAGCAGATCCCGGTCGATTCAGATCTTCTTTGGCTGTGATTTCTGGATATGTTGCAGAGGAAGTTGAGGCGCACCACCTGGTGAAATTTGGCAGCAATCCGTTGGGTGGATCACCGGGAACGCCAATGCCAATCAATGGCGGCATGGCTGTACGCGAGAGCAGGGCGGCGTGGCGGCAGCCTGGCGGCGTGGTGACGGTTTATGAGGGTGGGGAGGACGTGGGGGAGGTGCTGGTATTTGTAGGGAGGGGTGGGGTTGGTGGGAGAAAGGAAGGAAAGAAGGGAAATAAAGGAAAATGCATTAATTTGACGTTTAATGCTCATTTTCTTTCCTTTTGACTGAACGTGGTAGATTCAATGAACGTAGACGGTTTCTTGATCTGGAAGATGTCAAGAAGCTGAAATAGAGCGATGCGGAATGAACAATAGCGATGAGAATTGTGAAAATTGAACAAGGATATATCCAACCTTAAAAATCCTTAACCTACTCTATAATTTTATAAATTCATTTTTCATTGCACAAACAAAATTCATTTTATTTTCAACAAAAGCTGTAAAAACTAAAGAAAAAGGCTTCACGTCCCAAAATATAAATTTTGGGGTGTGACAAAACTACCCCCCTTAAACGAAATCTCGTCCCGAGATTTGGGTGGACTACAGAGTATAGAAGGAGGAACATACGGTCATCCTAAGGTTTTGTCTTGCGAATAGCTACCCCCCTTAAACAAAAGCATTTTGTTTTCAGAAACAGCACACAACGTTTCTAGCTCGGTATACTCAAGGGTTGGCTTTCACTCACTTCACAAAAGGGGCACCTAAGTGAGTGAAATGTCGTAATCAAAAGGTTCCTTCTGAAGCGGTCCTCCGTCTTCGCCAACTTTGTTGTAGAGATGCCGACAGTCGCCCGTCGAAGCAGATCTTCATCTTTGTCACCGAGGTGTATCCAGGGGTTCAAGAAACGTCCATTCTAACTAAGGTCACGTTCCTAGAGTCGATTATAGCTCTGATACCACTTTGTCACACCCGATTTTTATATAGCATAAATCGAATGCATTCTACATGTATGACAGGATCTGTTTTATCATACATGTAGCGACATCATAGTGATATACAGTTCTATAGCGAATAAAACAACTTAAATAAAAACAAACCAGAGTTCTAAACACAGCAGCGGAAGAAAGCTCCAGGGCGCTCCACAGGCAATCGACTGGCGGCAACGCGACCTTCTATGCACCATCTTCAATATAGTCTTTGGCTTCCTCACTGAGCAACAATAATATATGGAAAAGCAAGCGCATGAGTACATATCGTACTTAGCAAGTGGGGGAAAGTATGACATGCAAGGCTAAATCAAGAAAGGCTTAACTCAATGGTTGCATCTATGCAATCCTAATATAAACTCCTATATCAAAGCATCCTAATTACTAAGTGTGATGATCACCCCCAAAACCAACATACAACCGCTCACCAGGTTCCCACCACCTGGCTACCAACTAATCGGGTTCCCACCACCCGACTAGCAACCAACCAAACCATCCAACTAATCATGAATAAGTCCAGGCTTGCTCGTGACCGTGAGCACGGCTGTCAAGACAGTTTTACACTCTGCAGAGGTTGCACCACTTTACCCACAAGTCGTGATTTCATCACCCGTCGGTGACTAAAACCTCCATTATGCCACTGCACACTTCCTATGGTGTGCGGCCAGGAGATCACTACGAGGCCTTTACAAAGCATCTCCAAACCTGTATGCACCCGCTAAGGTTCCACCGCTAACAGCATATTGGAGTCCATTTTACCTCCGCTGCAGAAGCCCCCTCTTGCGCCACAAAACATCCGAATGTTGCACACAAGGTAAGGAGACATCTAATTAATTGGCCAAGTTGCTCCCATCGCAGTCTTGTGATGGCGCGGATATGCCGGGTTACATGCTCCATGAACCGGTCCTTAGAATCTAAAGCAGGTACAAGCACCAACCAAAGTCTCGTGCACGACGACACCAAACCAAACAAACCATCCTGCTCAGATTCCTAATCACCATGTTTCTAACCATTACCATCCCACTTTAGTTGCATAGATCATTAGTCAAAATTAAGGACCCTTCCCACCCAAACATACAGCAAGGCTAAGCATGAAAACTACCCATAACCAAGAAACCCCCCAACAGGCGACAAGGAATAATGTGGAATATCGAGTAAACCATAGCATAGGATTCATATTTAGACAAGCATGCATCCAAGGAATGTACTACCAACTACACTAATAGGAGCAAGATGTTCAAGGACACTTGCCTGTTCATATAATATTGCTCAGTGCTCTTGTCTTGCTCTTCATGTTCTCATACCGCTTCTCGACGTCATCATCCATTCGAACTAACTATCGATAAATGAAAAGGCACAAACAAATAAATACAGTACACCAAACAGAACAAACATATCATAAAAACACTATGGTTGGATAGGTTACAATGAGACGAAGATTTAGGCGCAAGAATCACCTAAATCGGAGTTACAAACAAAAAGATATGATCAATTCAATTGACAAGGTTTTTTTCTGAAAACTGTACAGAAAGGCTGTGTACAGACAATGAAAGAATTACGCGTTCCCGTCAATTGACTACACTTTTCGGGACAAAAATTTCACAGTAATGTGTCTAAGGGTGTGGAACACGACAGAGACATGATGATTTGTCCATGGGCTCACCTGAAAAGGAGATCGATTGGTCAGATCGTGATGAGGTCATTCTGTGACAGTTGAGAGTGGCGTTGCGTTCCTGGCCGTTTCCCAAAAGATCTTGGTGAATCCTTCAGGGAAAGTATAGTAGGCTTGCTGGAACACATCAGGGCGTGATTATTCAACAGAACGGACAAGGTATTGGATGGAAAAAAGGATAGAATTACCGTCAGGGGAGCTGGACAGATCCAGAACAGGGAGTAGTTGTCATTGCAAAGCAGATCCCGGTCGATTCAGATCTTCTTTGGCTGTGATTTCTGGATATGTTGCAGAGGAAGTTGAGGCGCAGCACCTGGTGAAATTTGGCAGCGATCCGTTGGGTGGATCACCGGGAACGCCAATGCCAATCAATGGCGGCATGGCTGTACGCGAGAGCAGGGCGGCGTGGCGGCAGCCTGGCGGCGTGGTGACGGTTTATGAGGGTGGGGAGGACGTGGGGGAGGTGCTGGTATTTGTAGGGAGGGGTGGGGTTGGTGGGAGAAAGGAAGGAAAGAAGGGAAATAAAGGAAAATGCATTAACTTGACGTTTAATGCTCATTTTCTTTCCTTTTGACTGAACGTGGTAGATTCAATGAACGTAGACGGTTTCTTGATCTGGAAGATGTCAAGAAGCTGAAATAGAGCGATGCGGAATGAACAATAGCGATGAGAATTGTGAAAATTGAACAAGGATATATCCAACCTTAAAAATCCTTAACCTATTCTATAATTTTATAAATTCATTTTTCATTGCACAAACAAAATTCATTTTATTTTCAACAAAAGCTGTAAAAACTAAAGAAAAAGGCTTCACGTCCCAAATATAAATTTTGGGGTGTGACAGTGGTCCACGGTGCGGTGGCCGGAACCGTCGCCGGAGGGCGGCGGCGCAGCTCGCCGGAGGGAGCTCCGGTGGCTTGCGGGACGGGCCGAGCGCACGGGAAGGGAGTACGGAGAGTGGGGATTTCAGCTCAACTAGTTCGAGCGGGCGAGGGTGGCCGGAGCTTGGTCGGCGATGAAGAGAGGCGGAACGGTGAAGTCCGGCGAGGTCGAGGAGGTCGCCGGAGTGGTCGGGGAGGTGCACGCGTCGGTGCTTCGGCTTCACGGTGTCGCAGGGAGCATCGGCGTGGAACGTGTCGACGTGGAGGAATGCCGGTGTGCACAGCTGCGGAAACGGGGAAAAGAGGGGTGAGGTGGATGCGCGAACTTGACCTGCACCAACAGGCGCGATGCGGAGGCGGGGTACTCACTGGAGGCGGTGAATCGCATGGTGGCGTAGAGAGGTGCGCGCTGCCGGACTTGGGGACGGAGGTGCAATTCATGCTCCTCAGCCCGAGTCACGAGCCACGGGGGCAATGGCGGGCTCACGGCGTCGCGGCGCAACCCTTCTGCTCGACAACTTGGCCTGGGGTGACAATGGTGGCTAGGGTTTGGGGGCGCCGAGGAGAGCGAGTGAGATGGGGAAATGAGGGAGAGAGCCGGGAGGGGAGCGGGGGTCGGTTTTGGACATCCCGGCGCATGGACGAGCGGCAGGGAGGCAGGGAGCGTGGCTCCGGCGGTCATCGGTGATGTGGCGCCGTTCTCCGGACGCGCACAGTGAGAGAGAGGTGGCTGATATGTGGGCCCGGCGGCATCTTTCGATTTTTCCGGAATTATTCAAAACAGAGATTTCCCCACTTTTGTGCACACAATTTGGAGTAGCAAACAAGCTCCAAAAATCACAAATGTGGTCTCTTTGGAAAGCCCTTGGAATGATCTACAATCTGGCCAACATGCACATCTCGATTACAAAAGGATTTCAAATGGCATCTGATCAAAATAGGGTACTTTTTAAGCTTTGCAGATTTATTTAAGCCACCAAATGAATTTCAAAAATCTCGAAAAATTCTCCAAAATTCTGATTTCAGAAGGTATATCCACAGGTATTTTTGGTTGCTCAAGTGGTTATGGAGAAATTCGAATTCTTTCACAAGGCTTGGTTTGAATTTTTTTTTTGAATAATTGATTTCGAATTCAACTTTGGTTTCTTTTTTATTCCTGTTCAGTTTGCGATGTGTGTGCTGGCTGGCTTCAGTGACATGGGGTGTCACACCTGGGTCCGCCACTGGCCATTCCTGGCAATCGCTTTGAAACAACGGCACGGCACCGGAAAAGTGGAAAATACGGCGCAATACAGCAGCAGCAGTGCTTCGGCCACTTTTAGGGGGAGGCATGGGCCGTGAGACTGGATTGGAGAGGTAGCAGGCTAGGGGGCCGAGTTCTAGACTGATTCCAATTACATGGTGAAATCGAGCTTTTTTCTTGGGCTAGAGAGGGCCACGTCCCACCTTGGTCACGACTAAGCTCCGCCCTTCCTGAATCATCCCAATTGCCAAGGCTTTGAAGGTTTGGTCTTTGATAAACTTTGCTTCCAAGCATGCCAGGTGCCGAGAGAGAGAGAGAGAGAGAGAGAGAGAGAGAGAGAGAGAGAGAGAGAGAGAGAGAGAGAGAGAGAGCATTCACACGCGTGACAAAGTTCAGAGACAAATCTCCCAAATTGTTCATTAAGGGAAAGCAATCTCAAGTCTGAACTCAAGGAAAATTGTACGTCAAACAAACTGCAACCTGATCGATGAACTCTTGTCTTTTGTCTGGAGTTCTTTCAAAGCTAATGCTTCCTGTCACTGCTGAATGTACCACACTATGTCAGCACAGTAGGTGGTACGAAGTGTTTTATGTTTCATACAGAAAGGAAGCGTCATTTATTGGACAACGGTTGCTACTTGGAGTAAAACAGGGGCATCTGATGCATCATTCTCTGTCCTGTGCGTACATCATGCTATATATGGCATACTCATATCTCTTGCAGGCCACTCAAAAGTCAAAACTAACATTTGGTTCCTTATATATGGAACACATTTGTCCTAAGGAACAGTATTCAGAAAACCTCTCCCTCTCTGAAGGTTCATGCTCATGATAACAATCTAGAATGATGTGGTTCCTAAAAAGAGTCCAATCTTATGTATTATAGACAAGGAAAGATGATTTAAGTGGTCAGTGGCCGAATTCCACCTTTCAGCTCAATTCTAAATGCTAGATTGACACGCATCATGTTTATTATCAACTCTGAACACCTATTACATAACACCAGAATTCATAGCAAAAATACATATGGCATGCAGTGTACTCTTTTCATAGCAAACTAATTGAAGCCTCAACGCCTGACACCACATAATGCATTAATTTGCAAAAATGATCACTCAAGAGTGCTGGGACGGAACAAATCACAATATTTTCTGATACAGGACGCTTATTATTTGTCGGGCACCACGACTGAGAATTGGCATCCATCCAATGTATAACAGTTCTAGAAAGATATGAGCCAAAGATAACTCTTAACGGAGAGTGACAACAAAAATGCAGGATAGAGTTATCCTTCTCGCTACTCATAACTGTTGCTGATCCCTGAACTCCGCTAACTTACTTCTGCTGAATTCTGCCACATGAGGCTGAACAACATGTGTCGAATCTAGCATGTGGAAGATGAACCTCTCCGATGCAGGCATAGAAGCATTCAGATTAACAGCGACCTGCTCAGATTCAGACCGCCCGGAGGCACGATAGTCATGAACTGGCGGCTGCTTAAGGAGACACGAAGCCGAAGGAGCTTCGCTACCATCGCGATCTGTGATTGCACGGCGAGAATACGTCTCTGCGATTATCCGCCGCTGCGGCCGCACGCACGTGGATGGCAGCTGTTCGTCGAGCAACATGGGCTTATGGTTGGACTAATCAATCCCTGTACGTATATGTGCATGCCCAATACAATTCAACCTTTATTCTTGAGAACCTTTACGGTGCACCTAAATCAACATGGACCGTTCATTTTCTTTAATCCAACCGTTCACATAGACTTCATACTACTTTAAAGGGTCCACGGTAGTCTGGTGGTATTTTAAAGTGATATAAAAAGGTAAGGGGTATCGATGGGAAAAAAAATAATGGCACCTCAGTAATTTAGTGGATTTAATAGGATAATTATTAATTAATTAGTTTTATTTCCAATCCGTCATTCGATTTGTTGTGGCGCTCCCGGCCGCGACTCCGGCGGCATCATGGTGGCTGCCGGCGGCGGGGCCACGAAAGGATGGCGTGGTGGCGGCACAAACGGTGGTTGCTCACGTTCTTGGCGGAAGGTCCATGCCTTACCTTTGACGGAAGGTCCAGATGTAGGCATGTGTTCGATGTGAACAACGGCCATGACCTCATCCATCACTCGTAGAGTCGCGGATACGGAGGCCAGCCCGGCTACTTTCTTGCGGAGGCTAAGACGCAACACTTGGCCACCGTAGTTCTTCAATTGTTCCTGTGAAAATCAAAACCTAGAACTTTGCTGACAATAGCAAATTGACACATCTGATGATGGGCGAATCAAAACCTGCATTTTACAATCTGACATGTCTTCCATGGTGATTGGCGACGGCAGTGGCGGCAGGCCTCGATGCGGACTTGCGGCCTCGGGTGCATGGCTGCCGGCGATCAACAGACCGAGCTTCGCCATTCCTCCCATCCATGGCGTCCTGGGCAATCCGGTGGCGGCGCGGCTCGCCCAATTTGGCCGTGGTCTCGGCTGTGGCGGCCGGCGTTCGTGAATGGGCGCCTGGTCATGGTGGTTCGGATGCGATGGCTTCTGGGGTAGTTTCTGCAGCCTTGGCACGCCGTCTGTGATTCACATGTGTCATGGCACTGGCTACAGAAATTGTTGGCTCTCCAATGTTTTGATTTGGCTCCTCCATGACCGATCTGCTATAGTGATTGAGGCTCTGATGGGTTTCCATTTTGATGAGCTATGCTAATTGCGGATCTGGTAGTACAGAGATGACCGGTAGTACTGAGATGACCGTGCCTACTGCTGAAATGAAAGTGGCATGGGCAATGAGCAGTGATCTGGTTGGGCAAGGAGTAGTGAAGTGGTTGTTCGGCGTCGACTGGTTGTGTTCGTAATGGCGCGTTCTTGACAACCATGGTAGCCATCGGCCTTTTGCGATGGTGGCGTCAAGCTCACTTGTGCTCACACACCTGGCTGTGTTGGAGGGTAATCGGTGCACGGCTCTGAAGAGTGCAGCTGAGTTATAAGGATAGATGATAGTGGTAGAGACTGGATTCACATGATGAAGCGGATGCTTTTGATTGTGGCGGAAGAAGGTTTTTTTCCTCCTCTGTTGGGATCCGATCAGTGTCAACCAAAATGTCAAGATCTTGTTGAATGCAGAAGATGCACATGATCTACATGTTAGAACTAATTAATACTAACTTAATAGGAAACAACTAGTCAGAAGTAGATCACGCCTAGAACTTAGCTAATTATCACTTAATTGACTTACCCGTCATGATTCCCTCTTCAGCAAGGGTTGAAGAGGTGTAGAGGTTGAAGAACGGCAGCAGGTCGATGTAGATCAAAGGGACACCGGCTTCCGAACCTTCCAGCACCTTAGCGATCGGTAGATTAGGGTTAGAGTAAACCCTAGGCTTAATTTCGTGAATTAATCACTGATTAGGGTTAACCAGGGGTTTCCCCTCATATTTATAAGTGCTGTAGGCATAGGGCCGGGCCCAAAACGTGGGCTGAGGTTTGCCTCCCGATCAAGGCAACTAGCAGGGGCTAGTTGAATGTCGGATTGGGCCCTTTGGGCCACTTGACCGAGGTCAACAATTCCAACATTCTCCCCCTTGACCAAAGGTCAATGGCTTAATTCTTTACAATAATTATATTATCGATCACGTGCAGGTGGATATACACAGATCAATAATCTCCCTCTTAATCGAACAATCTTAATCTTAACCTTAAACTTATGTTCGTATTATGTTCACACTCAACACCATAACAAAACCCGACGAATCAGTCACCGGAAGCAAAACAGGTGTCCCGGGACATAATTAACCAAAGTCTGCTATAGTATCTCGATAGAACACTTATTAATCTTAATTGGGAGTTTATTTATTCGGCCTCATCCAGAATCATATTTAAGGTTTAATCACTAAATCCATACTAATTTCGCGAAATAGGATAGGCGATAACACCCTCAATTAGTCATGTTGCTAGCTATTTACTTAAAGCATTAAAATGACTTGATCCTGGGACCCTTCTTTCATGACATAACAATATATAGTTGTCAATGGGCTTAACACCATCAACTATGTCATTACTTGAAGGAATTCTGTAATTGAATACAGTGACATTGAGTACTATCAATGTAGACTCAATAATACCGGAATATATTTTATATGCCTGTCTGAAACATGCCATACAAAATCAACATAAATAATGCTAATCTTGTTTTAGAGCTTTCTGCAGAATCGCTCAAATCTGTAAGAATGAAGGACATAAAACTTAATTGTGCACATTTACATCCATACACCCTCACAAAACTTTATCTGAATAGTACTTAAATAAATAAGCATGTTATTTGGTGTCTTTAACTTTAAACACCCTTTTCCAGTGGACCTCCCCTGGACTAAGATTAACAAAATTTTGTCAAGCATTCCGGCTTGTAATGCTAAGTCAATGTCTTATAGATCTTAGCATGTAGCTTCAATCTGAAGCCTTAGGAACGTCTTCCTATTTATCTTATTCTTAACCTTATTCTTATGATAAAATTTGCTATATCACGCAAAACTTACAGGCATAATTCTATTTGCATTCACATATTGTCACTTCAAAGCCTCTCTTAACTTTTGTGCTTGAGTGACGATCCCAATACTCACTTTGGTCCTATCAAAGTGTCATACTCCCCCAGAACTTAGGAAAAGCATCACTAGATGTATCTTATGATGTGATAAAATCATTTCTCCTTTCTTGGAATGCATGCTTATTTCTTTCAACTTACGGAGAAAGTAATTTTCTCAGAGTATCAGGATCTTAATTAATCCACCTTAACCTTATAAAATAAATCACGGTTGCCCATGATATGTACAAACTCATAGTGAGTTATAAACTTAACATCTTATTTTCTTTTGGAATCACTTCTATAACAATCTGCAGACCCATTACAGTCTGCTGTCTTGACTCCATCAGAAAATTGCTATGAGGTGAACTATACTTATGTTCAAAATTCATAGACCCTTTTATGACCTCTTTTACATAATCTTAGAAATAACTGAGGCTTTCACTTTTGTGCCCAAAACTTATTAAAATCTTACGAGTCTCTGTTATTGAAGAACTGCTAATGTAGATCCTCAACAGAGTTAGAAAAGAATGGAGAAACACTTATGGCACGATATGAGAAAATCATATATGTATGTATATATATACATACATCTCATCTTAAATCATCGATATAGAGGAAACTTATCCTACATCTCAATAAGATTTCTTCTCCCCCATTTCCTTCCATATGAGCTTTCATTGAATTCCGAATAATCAGAATATTGAATGTGTCGGCCCATAAGCTTATTTAAAATAAATTTACAATGATAGCTCTTTAACTTATCTTGGCACGACATTTATTATACCACTGATCAGCTTGCTTTGCCACCACTAGCCCACACCGGCGGTGGCAGATAATGAACTAGAGCAGCAAAGCTATGATTAAATGTCCACAAAACAGCGGTGGCCAGTATCATGAACACAATCATACTTCAATCGTCTTTGATTCCATTGCACCAACCCACAACAGCGGTGGCCAGAAAATGGGTGACACAACACAATCTGTGAGAATTATCCCGTAAACAGCGGTGGCCAGAATATAGGATAAAACCACACTTAGTGAGACAATTGGTCTTTATGGAGTGTTTAAACTCCCATCACAATGGTAGTTTTAATAATCATGTCTTGCATGATAAAGTTGCTCTTGAACTTATTTTAATTTAAGCAATAAGATATAGCGAAGATATAGCGAGTATATCATACTTAAAACTTATATTATGCTTGAAATCTTATGCTTAATTTTGTCCTTAAATCTTATGAACGACAAAATGTCATGGAGAGAATTTATAAATATATTTCTAACATTAATTCTTAATTGACAAGAGCAATTCTTAATTGGCATTATTTTCTGGAGTATCTTTAAAATTGATGAGACACGCCATTCTCCCCCCAAATTTGTGGTCTAAACATGAGTGTGCCACATATTCGACAAGGTCTCATCACTTTACTTATCTCATCTAACTCTCACATGTGTAAGAGATTCATAATTAGCATTATGAAATTTGCTTGTAGAAAAGCAATTAATATAATAACTTAAAACTGAGGATATAAGAGATAATTTTATAACTTAGAGAGAAATATACTCATAAAAACGATGATATATGGAACCAAAAGGTTTCACCAAAATGTCATCAAGCTAACTCATTGAATCCACTAACAAATTCTAAATGAAGTTTCTGACAATGAAACTTTAACTTATTCTAAGAATCACTCCCCCGATTCATGGATTCACTAAGGATGTCTCAACACAATGCTCTAAAAATGAATCGGAGATTTCTATTCCAAATGACCTAAGCTCATAAGCAATGTCATACATGCTGCGTATGTGCTTTACTATTCCACTGTATCCATCATATCGCAAGGTGGTTAGCCTTGCGAAGAGGAACCTTGTGCTGACTCTCTTATGTTCTAACTCAATCAAAAAGAAGAGTTCACTAGCAGTCGTGTCCTCATTATCATCAAATTCTCCCTTTATGCCTTCTGAGATCGAACGCTTGATGATTGTCTTGGCAAACTTATTGTCCTTTTCCCATTTCTCCAACTTGAATTGATACTCATGCATCTTCTCATCATACTTCTCAATGTCGGGAGAGGAAGGAAGTGGCTTGTCCTTATGAAGCACATAATCAAGCTCCAGAGACTTGAGAATGTCTTGCACCTTCTCTTTCCATAAAGGAAAGTCAATGCCGTTGAAGGGCTTAATGTTCTTCATGTGGCTTTCAGCTGAAAAGACATAGCCAAATAAAGATACTTAGTAAATATCTTAGTGTGCTAATAAAATAGCAATAATAACGCAAGAGATGCATTATTTAATCTTAAAATGCACATGGCAAATGCAACTTATGCATTTTGATTGATCTTAAGGCATGATGGATGGAAAAAACTTAGAGGAATAGACTTAAATGTGAAAACTTAAAATTAGTACAATAAGATGCACTAAAATAGCATGAAAATAACCCTACGGTGGTCTGATTATCATCATGCAAAATAAGTAACAACTTGCATCACCGGTGGGGAAAACAAGCGAAACTTATTTAACTTAAAAGGAAAAGCAGCATTAAACTTACTTATAGGCAAACTTAATAGATCAAACTTAATGATCTTAGCGAAAAAACATAAATAAATAATAAGACTTTCTCAAATTTATTGATCTCATACAAGCTTAAACAATGTCTTAAACATGGTGAGAAAAGATCATATATGCTGGGCATTAACTTGATTAAATAATTTCCCAACCATGTTAATTTCGCAGAGAAAAGACTTATTTGACCGTTAAAGGGGAGATACTTAAAACTTAATAATGTTGAGAATTACATAAACAACTAAGAACTCATAATTATGTGAAAACAAAAGGCTTAAATAATTATCAAAATTTTATCTCAACTTAATAGCTAAATTAATCTTAAACTTAAATTATTATGCTCATGAAAGCTAATAAAAACTTAATATTGGGTGAGCATATATAATCTCAAAATGACAGCGGAAGCTTAAGTTAGCAAATGAAAATTTGCTACTAAATATTCTTGAGAATTTAGCTTAAACATTTTCTCAACTAATAGCCAAAATTAAACTGAGAAAATTATGAGAGATTTTACTACAAGGGAACTTAAAATGTAGCTTATAAAATTTTCAGCAAAATTGAGCTCATAAATAATATATGAATTACTTAACTTACAAATGATCATGAATTAAAACTGAATTAAAAGATAAATCGCGCACTGAAATGTGAAATCTTAATTCAGCACATTTCTCAATTCACCCCGCGAAAGTAGCCCATTCTTATTTGCACATCGCAGCCCAGCGAGAAAAGGGGTCGGCCCAGTGCATCGCCGTGCGCAGCCCAGCTTAGTAGCGCGCGGCCCAGCCCAGTGGCGCAATTATTGGCGCAGCACGGCGCGACGTGGGCCGGCCTCAAGGCGTCGGACCGGTGGCCCGACAACCAGCGAGCCGGCCGCTAATGTGGCCCTTAGCGCGCGGGCGCGCGCGGCGCATTTGGCCCAGCCCATCTGATGGCTGGAGCCGTGGCCGTCGGATCGAGAGAGAGGAGGATCGGGCGGCCGACGACGCGCCAGGGCGGAACAAAACCCGCCGGAAACCCTAGCCTCCCTCTCACTCCCTCACTTTCTCCTCTCTCTCTCGCCTCACTCTCTCTCCCGCGGCGCAGCGCGAGCAGGAGCAAGGGCGACGTCTCCCCGGCGCATGGCCGGCCGCCGCAGCATCTTGGGGAGTTGCTCGCCGGCGCGCGCGTGCGAGAAATCGCGCGCGGCGCCGTCGAGCTCCTCCGCCATGGTGCACTAAGGCGAGCCCGTCGCGCGCGGAGATGCGTCGCGACGTCGGCGAGCCATTGGCGGCGCGACAAGGCGCTACTGAGCAGCCGCGCAAGGTGACGCCGTCGAGCGCGCGGCGGAGAAGGCCGCGGAGATGCGCGCGCACGGTGGGCGGCGCGCGGCGCACTAATGCCGCGCGACCGGATCTGAGGTCGGCGCACGGAGGCGCGCAACGGCGAGAGGAGCGGCGCGCGCGGCGCACTGATGCCGCGCGACCGGATCTGAGGTCGGCGCACGGAGGTGCGTGCGTGTCGAGGGCACCCGCGCGGCGGATCTGAGGCCGCGCGGCCCGGATCTGATGCCGAGCGAGGTCGCGCCCAAAGGCGGCGAGCTCGACGGCGACCGGGAAGGAGGAGCTTGTCGCTAACGACGGCGACAACGAGGTAAGCCTCGTCTCCTTACCCTTAATCTTAGTGCTTAGTGTTAGGGTTAGGTTATGATGCAAGAACAACCTAGGTTAGAAAACCCAGAAAAATTTAGCTAATTTACTCATCTAATTGAGACATTGCATGACTAACAGATCAATCTGACGAAACCCTAACTGCTTAACCTTAGAAAACTATATCAATTAACTTAATTGCCTTGCTGATCTTATGCATCTAATCATGAAAAAACTTATTGATCTAACTAAAACATAACTAGAAACTTGAACAATAAGCGTAAACTGAAGATACCCTGACTGATCTAAACATGATTAACTTACTTCGCAGAGTAATTGCACGGCTAAGTCATGAACAATTAGAGTACTGAGCTAAGTAACTTAACTGAAACTTGAATAAGACTTAACTAAACATCTCTGTCCTCGTGACTAGATCATCAGAACTGACTGAAACTTAACTAAAACATGATAAGATCTAGTGCCAACCGAGATTAGGGGATCTAAAACGACTAGTTTTAGGCGTCTGATACCAATTGTTAGAACTAATTAATACTAACTTAATAGGAAACAACTAGTCAGAAGTAGATCACGCCTAGAACTTAGCTAATTATCACTTAATTGACTTACCCGTCATGATTCCCTCTTCAGCAAGGGTTGAAGAGGTGTAGAGGTTGAAGAACGGCAGCAGGTCGATGTAGATCAAAGGGACACCGGCTTCCGAACCTTCCAGCACCTTAGCGATCGGTAGATCAGGGTTAGAGTAAACCCTAGGCTTAATTTCGTGAATTAATCACTGATTAGGGTTAACCAGGGGTTTCCCCTCATATTTATAAGTGCTGTAGGCATGGGGCCGGGCCCAAAACATGGGCTGAGGTTTGCCTCCCGATCAAGGCAACTAGCAGGGGCTAGTTGAATGTCGGATTGGGCCCTTTGGGCCACTTGACCGAGGTCAACAATTCCAACACTACATGCTGGTAGTCCAGATCTTTGATTCAAGAGGTTGGCTTCACCGTAAGGTGGTGATGAGATTTGTCGGCCTGCCGTAGTGCAATTGGGGTGTGGTGCCAGCCTTGGGGCTTTGTGGGCGTCAATTGAAGGCGTCATTCTAAGCTACGGCATTATCTTCTACCTCAATTCTTCATTGCAATGGCGGCAAAGGAAAGGAAAGGGGTTCGTTCAGTTGTAATTTAGCTGGTTTTTTCTTCTTTATGTTGGTTGCTCTCCTTTTTCCCATGGCCTTTGTGCAAAGGGATGGAGCATTTACCTTGCTTTGTACTTGTAATTTTGATTAGCTATATGCATCTACCGATGCAGAGGCTGGAATAAAGTTTATTCCCTTTTCTAAAACAATCTGACATGTCTCATCCAGCCATCTGATTATACTAATCTGAAATGTATATGAAACTCATTATCAGTGACAAATGTACATTTACCAATCAATGCCCAAATATACGTAGCAGTTTGCAGTAGCAAATTCATGTAAAGTTTCGTGTTCAGGCAATCTATCGAGTAACCTAAGTGCACCCAAAAACCTGCAATTTCTGGTCACCGGGGAGAGTACAATTCCTAGTTCCATGATTGCAGCGCCGAGATGGGTTCGATGAGATGCCGGCGCAACAGTTGACCGATTTGTTTCTGGAAGCCGCCATTGTTTTGCGGATTGGCAAGGGAAGCACCAAGGGCTGCTGTGTGGATTGTCGACAGGGTCCGGGCTTTTCAATACTGGCAGAGAAGCAGCGATGGCGACCTCGTTGCAGTCAGGTACATGGCGGCGCCGGCGCTGATTCGCGGCGGGTGAAGAACAGTTTGATCTCAATCGAAAGATCACTGAATTAGCCCTCCGTGGCAGAATACGTAATATGTTAGTTAACCTGATCAATTACTAAACTAACATGTTGAATCAAGGGTCAGATTTTATTCATATCACTCTTTACTTTTAAGTAGTACGGTGCACCGTAAAGGTTCTCTTATTCTTTTCTTAGGGTTTATTGATCTATCCAGAAAATGACTAAGAAAAATCGCTAGAGGGCTTCAGTGCAACGTTGAATGATCTCTCTTAGCCTGTCAGCCCACCGCAATGACATGACATGCTCTGCCCTTGTGACATAATATTACATCATTGTGCAGGTCCCGATGATGATGAGTTCAGTGTTGAGATACACCACTTAGTATTTCTCTATGGAGCTGAAGGCAGCAGGACATATATTGATGATAAAGTCGATCGGTATGACCATTGTGAATCAGATTCTTACTCACTCCTGTGGATTTATGATTTTATCGAGGAGCTATAGTACGGTCAATCACTGTGACTGGGCGGAATGCCAACATGGAGAAAATGAAATCGCTCAACAACGATCCGTAAGAAATCCCTCCTAATTAGTGGTGCAGAGCCTGTTTTAGTGAGTTCCCCAAGTGTGACATTTATTAAACAACAACTCTGAGGTCTTTAACAATGAAGCATTCTTTTAGACAAGTTCGTTTCATTGCAATGCTTATTTAATTGTGACTCGATATAATTTCAATTCCAGGTATATTCTTGATGCTAGGTGTTTGCGCATCTTATCAATGCTACAAAGGATAAAGGACCAGATGATGCCCATCTTATCGATCCTATAGGATATACACAAAGCAAAAGGAGTGCGAGGAATGGCCTGGAGTCTTATGTCCAAAGATAAAGAAAAAGGTTGAGAAAAACATAGTATCAGCCAATACTTGCTATGCTTTACCTGCTGGGATGGGGCGTGTTCCAAGCGACAGATACAGACTTACAGTACATTGTTGGAATAAGGGCGATGCGCTGTGACTGCAAGAGATGGCAACTAAAAGGAATTCCATGCAATCATGCTATCTCATGCCTGAGGCATGAAAGGAACAAGCCAGAAGAAAAGGTACCGTTCTGCTACACCATCAAAGCATACAAGCAAACTTATGGATCGCACATCATGCCTGTGAGAGACAAAATTCAGTGGGAAAAGATGAATGGGGTCCAAGTAAAACCTCCTTTTTACGAAAAGAAGGCAGGCAGGCCTGAAAAGACCAGGAGGAAGCAGCCACAAGAACAAGAGGAAGGTACTAAGATTTCGAAGCATGGAGTACAAATCCGTTGCAGCTTCTGTAGAGGTAAGAATCACAATGAGAAGGGATGTAAGAAGAGGAAAGTAGACCAAAACTGTGGGAGAAACAATTAGTAAGGAGGGCCAGTGTGTCTGCTGATGAAGAAGAACATGTGAACTAGAATATCATTATAGCATAACATGATTTTTGTGTGCTACCCACATCACTCCGCGGGGGGGGTAGCCAGAGCTGCATGCATGTGATGGCTGACATGGTGCCTAAGGCCAATAAATTCAAAGCCTGGAAAGAAATTTGCACTAGGAACCTTGAAGGTTCTGGTGTGACTTTAACATTTGTTAGGGAGTAACACATTGCCTTCTTGAATCAATGGTTTGAATTTTCCCATACATGCCTTATTGATCACTGCATGCATCATAGTTCCCTGTGTTGTGATAATCTCATTAGCTTGTAAACTGAAAGTAACTACAAAAATAAGTTTTAATCAAATTGAAGAATCGTTATACCTCTTCATCAATCAGTATCATGTCAAGGCTTAAAAGTTCTCCACTACTCAGCACGATAGCATCCCAGTCTTGTTACCCTTGCCTTTATTGACCATAAAAGTTATTTCCTGGCCTGATTTCTCTTAAAGTTTTGTGTGCCATTGCACTGTTGGTAACTGAAACGGAAAGACTTGACATGAGAGGATAAATATTATATGATCTTGATTAATGATCGTGTGGGGGTACTAAATGTTTTGCATGTCGGATAAAATTATGCAAACCTGATGATGGATGATGTCTGATCATTCCTGGTGATTGAATCAATAGAAGAATTAGATGTGAGGGTTAGAATTTGTCAAGTTCAACATGCATACAATAGAAGAATTAGATGAAAGTAGAAGAGGCAAAATATGCCTGACCGATTCCTGTGAAGAAAAGTAGATGTCAGATATATGATCTTGATTAATGATTGTGTGGTGGTACTACAACAAAATTTGTTTTCCATGTAGGATTATGCAAACCTGATGATGGATGATGTATGATCGTTCCTGGTGATTGAATCAGTAGAAGAATTACATGTGAGGGCTAGAATTTGTCAAGTTCAACATGCCTACAATGGAAGAATTAGCTGAAAGTAGAAGAGGCAAAATATGCCTGACCGATACCTGTGATGAAAAGTAGATGTCAGAAGTATATGATCGAGAATCCTGTGCTGCCTGAGATGCATGTCTCCTGGTTGTATATATCTTTACTCTTTATTATTTGGCTTATGAGTCCACTCCCGTGCGACGTGCGTCGCGCATAAAAAATTCGGCCCCGATAGGTGGAACCCACCTCGCCCCCCCACCCCGATGGAAAAGGAAAAAAGAAAAAGCGCATCGGCTCCTCCTCGCCGCCGTCCCTCCTCCTCGCCGCTCGCTCGCTCGACGGCGCCGTGGCGCTCGATGCCGCCGTCCCTCCTCCTCGCCGTGGATGCTCGCGCCGCCGTCCCTCCTCCTCGCCGTGGCCGTTCCCCTCCTTGACGTGGTTGCTCGCGCCGCCGTTCCTCCTCTTCTCGCCCTTGCAGCGCGCCGTGGACTAAAGCAATCGGAAGGACGACCTCATCGTCGGCCAGATCTTAGAAACCGCCGCCAGGACACCCTCCCCCAACGTCTTTACTCTTTATTATTTGGCTTATGAGTCCACTCCCGTGCGACGGGCGTCGCGCATAAAAAATTCGGCCCCGATAGGTGGAACCCACCTCGCCCCCCCACCCCGATGGAAAAGGAAAAAAGAAAAAGCGCATCGGCTCCTCCTCGCCGCCGTCCCTCCTCCTCGCCGCTCGCTCGCTCGACGGCGCCGTGGCGCTCGATGCCGCCGTCCCTCCTCCTCGCCGTGGATGCTCGCGCCGCCGTCCCTCCTCCTCGCCGTGGCCGTTCCCCTCCTTGACGTGGTTGCTCGCGCCGCCGTTCCTCCTCTTCTCGCCCTTGCAGCGCGCCGTGGACTAAAGCAATCGGAAGGACGACCTCATCGTCGGCCAGATCTTAGAAACCGCCGCCAGGACACCCTCCCCCAACGAAGATGCTGAACCTTTGGGATGGCAGCCCTCCTGCTAATCTGCGACCGCCGGGATGCCCTCTTCTCCGGAGGTACCTACGCTGCCCTCCTTCATATGCTATTTCCCATGCTTGCAAAGTGTTCGACAGAATCAGCAAAAGCAGCAGCAGCCGAAGCGCTCACAGCTGAGGACGCCCGCGCCGCCCCGATCCCTAATCCCCCTACCTGCTCCCAACCGTAGAGCGCGTGCAGCCTCATCGTCTTTGATTTGCCAGATTAAGGTCGGTACCCTCCTTTCCCATCGTGTCTCCTTCCTCGCTCATTCGACTGAAAATTGGATCGAGATCGATGCTTGGATTTAAGGATTATGTGAAAACTTTTTTATTCTATCTTCACGGTACGATACCCGCCCTTTCTCTGATCTGAAACGATGTTTTGTTTAGACTAGGTGGTTGAATCCCCTGTTGAACTGCAATGGAGCAATCAATTCCGATGATGGAGCTGCTTCTATTGGGTTTGGTACTCTATCTGTAACACACCCTCTGCATACATACATTATTACTTGTTCAAACAAAACAAGTAGTTTTAAATTTTCTTTAGGTCGGCTGTGAATGAAGTTGTTGCCGAACAGTATAGCTAGATATAGAAGGGTATCAGTGAATGTATTCTGTAATTTAACAAATAATTTTCAGCTATCAATTTTCGATTTGTAAGGTTAATGATACTGTACTGCTAAACAAAACATACTTGCTCAAAAGATTATCTAATTACAAGGACTTGTTTCTGCGTTAGTTATATAATGGACAGGGCCGGTTGAGATTTTTGTATTTGTCATGGTTTCCTGTTTAACACAAACATCTAATGTTTTAAAGACTTCAAATTTGCATTGCAGAAACACATGGCCATGACTTCATCAGGACCAACTGAAGATTTATTTTACCTTTTTTTTTGTGAAAAACGAAGTTACAGCCTTACCAGGTTTGTTTCAAACTGACGTTGATGGTTGGTCTGTCCATAGATAAGTCTTAGTTTTGTCAATATATAATAATAAAATTACAGTTCTTTTCAACAACTCTTTAGTTAGTTATTTGGATCATCATGGAGATCTCATTTACTGATTCAAGGAAACTCTACTCAAGGTTACCAATTTAAAATGGTAATCCAACAACACCTTCCTGGTGATTATAATTATGAGGCAATGATAATCTATTCGTGGAAGTAGTTATCCGAATTTGCCTCATGATTGGTTGTAAAATTGAAATCTCCCTCGGCACACTTTAATCTGATGTAGTTGTGCTTCAGTTTGCTACATGGCTTGAAATCTCTATTCTAGAGTGGGAGCTAGGCATTGGTAGTACCAAATATGTATCGAAATGTTATCAATACTGAGAAATGTAGATTTGTTTAGAGTAGACTTGCTGATTGTATATAATATACTCTCCTATTTAAAATACAATTCCTTTTTTTGGGCTGATTTCAAAATAAAAAAAAGGTTTAGCTGTCAGCAGCCCATAAATCTGGCCCCATTATAGTAAGATCCTAGAGTTTCTCAAGTGCATGGAAATGTTATTTCTTTTTACTCGAATTGGCTATGGCAGTTTGAAGTGCTATGCAAGTAGTGTTTAATGACAATGAAAGTTTCCTCTTAGCAAATGCATGGTTTTCTTAGATGTCTGTTTCTGAAACCCAGATACTAAATTCTATTATCATGTGCTGCATTGTCATGTTCAAATCATTTGCCCATGGTCCATAGAATTCAAAGAAATCCCAATGGTTTTGTTAATTTTTTATCTGAAACATTATCTCATATATCTTGAAGATTCATTATTTATATTAGCTTATTCTTGTTGGTGCAAACATAAGATGGAAAGCCAATTGTTGAAAGAAGAGAAATAGAAAGCTCTTATGAAAAGGAAAAGGAGGGAAATTCAATATCCTTATCATCAGGATTGCGAAGGCGATCAACATAAATTATTTTTGGTCTCCTTTTCCCGTTTTCGTCTCACCTGCAACATCTAGAATCCTCACGGATGTAACTCTATAGAGCTCATGTGGAGGGTTGGTCCAAACCATCATGAGAGGAAAGGAGAGGAGCTCCTGTCAGGCTGAAATCAAAAATCAAAGGTCTCCTGTATTTTTCTTTAATTTTTGCAATGATTCTTTTCTATCCTGGGCTCCAGCTTCATAGTATCATTTCACAATGTCATCTGAGTGGTATTCGTTATTGCACACGACACAGGATAGGGACAAGGTCTATTTATATTCATTAATTTGTTTCACTGAAATTGCTGTGTCAGAATTTATTCCCATTTTTCATTTGTTTTGTTTCTTATTACCCATGTTATTCTTATCTGCATTTTTTCTATTGGACTGTTACGCGCAACAAGCACAGTCAGATCCTTTTTCTATTGTTTTCACTGAGATTGCTATATTGGAAGTTATAACGTTGTGATGTTAACCTTTTAGTTCCAACTGTTCATATACTCTACAAGCATGGTAACTATAGGCTTACAAGATCCAACTATTTCTCTTATTTTTGTATATAACCAGCTCAGCCAATAGCTGATTTTGTCCCGTGGCCTGGGAGCGTACACTTTGTATCTGTTCAAAATTATAATTCTTCATATATAGTCGTTCAGCTATTTTCTTTTCTGAAATTGACAGGAAGTAGCCGTTTTTCTTAATTCTATTTCTTCTTTTGCACAGATGGTGTACCACTCAGGCATTGTGCTCTTAGCGTTGTCGCCAACTTGAATATCAAAGTCTCCGTTGGTTGTATGCTACAAGTTGGACACGACTGCGCTTGAGATGGAGTCAATGTAAGGGGAAGAATCCACACTGGAGCATCTTTTGGCTTGAGAGATCTATGAGGAGGTTAAGGTAATTTTATCTTTTGTCGATGGTGAATTCAACATCGGTAGTTGTCATTCGTAATAGTGTTTAATGCTGGTGCATCACTCAAATTGAGAAGTTGGTTTGCTGTCAAAGAAATTATCAGATGTCTTCGCCATTACTTGTTGAAAACTGGTGAAACTATTTAGCTTGGCTCCACTTGAAATGGTTCACCGATATTACATGGATGACAGACACTTTAGAAGCTCCGGAGTAGTGCAAGCTTAGTCTCTGTATAACGCTCATTTGTGCTGCAGCCATAACTAAGGGTTTTTTTTTTTTGCGACCAGCCATAACTAAGTTATTGAGCTAACTTTCCCTATTAACCAACTGTGTAGTGCATTTGATCTGAAATACTCCTACATACGTTGCTAGATAAGATGTGCAAGGTCTGTATCCTATTTTTCCCATAAAAATCTGCATGCACGTCATCTTGCTATTGGTAGCGTTATCAATCAGTGCAAAGACAGAACAGAGCAGAAGCGAACTAGGGCATTTTAGGGAAGAAGCTAGCTCAATCACTTAATAACTACTGCCCAAATGAGCGTTAAAAAGAAAAACGATAAATTTGTAATTCCTCATGCCATGGAACAAAAGGCTGAGGCAACTAATATCACTTTGACACATTTTACGTTTCTTATGGAATAATGCATTGCTTATTTGAAAGAATAACTATTGTTCTATTGTTCACCAGCAGACCCATTTCCCATCAAAATCATTTATCTTGCAAGAACTTGAAGTTGTTAAGGAGGTTCAGAGAAAGCATATAAGGGAAATGAAGGATGACAAAGAGTAGAATGGTGAGCCAGGTTTAGAGGTTGAAACACAGGATGATATTGTCAAATCACTAGACTTAATAATCTGGGAGGGTGTATCTCAAGCTTTGGCTAACTGATATTTTTGTATGAAAAATATATAGTTCTGGTCTAATGATGCAACTGCTAATGTTAAAGCTGGAAATAACTAGGTGCAGGTTTTCTCAATAAAATCTACGATCATTGGATGTTGCAGGTTTGCAAAAGAGGAAGCTTGATAAGCTGGTGGGGCCCAATATGCACCTTACTAAATCTTTCAGATCCGAGTAGCACCTACCTCCTGAGGCTGCGCCACTCAAATGTTGAGACGCAGCCGTGCAATGCAGATCCCTCCTTTTCCCCCCTTGGATACATGTCATGAAACTTGCTATATTATGAGAAACAAATATATTCTTTTTATTAACCCTCAAGTTCTCGAACTCTCTTTTATAGTGCACATGAATGGTTCATTAGATGCAATTCTAATATTTTCCTTATTAGGAATCAGTGTCATCTAACTGCAAACTGCATTTTGTGTTATAAAATATATGCCTACGGACTCAGATTGTGTCTTTGTACCATGAATCGTCGTTCATTTAGTTGAAATCATGTTAGATGACTGTATGACGGTGATGGGGGCAAGGAGTGATACGTGTTAAAAATATATGATTACCATTTCTTGTTTGTATATGATTCACTTTGTGAAATCAAAACTTGCATGTATATGATTCGTATCATCGAGGCTCTGAGACTCCTTAAATCATGTTTAAAATAAATATAATATAGTTGTATGAGTAACATTAATAATTCCATTAAAACAATATAGAGGGATTTTTAATTCAAACAGCCCGTGGCAACGCACGGGCACTTTTGCTAGTATTATTATATACTGATATCTCTTGTTTGATTCAGAGTCCGATTAGAGTTCCTGATATTATATGAGCCGTGGGTTTTGAGGACTTGTAGATTTCCTGATTTACGGCTGCCGTGGACACCGAGTTGGGAGTCCGTTTCTTATACGAAAATTATATGTAGCATGTGCCGGATGTACGTTGATGAGATTGTCTCTGCGAGTCTGTCCTTTATTACGTGATGAGATTATTTGCCGTTGTAGATTTCCTAATTTACGGCTCCCGTGGACACCGAGTTGGGAGTCCGTTTCTTATACGAAAATTATATGTAGCATGTGCCGGATGTACGTTGATGAGATTGTCTCTGCGAGTCTGTCCTTTATTACGTGATGAGATTATTTGCCGTTGTAGATTTCCTGATTTACGGCTCCCGTGGACACCGAGTTGGGAGTCCGTTTCTTATACGAAAATTATATGTAGCATGTGCCGGATGTACGTTGATGAGATTGTCTCTGCGAGTCTGTCCTTTATTACGTGATGAGATTATTTGCCGTTGATGCTATGAGAGTTGGGAGTCCGCTTCCTATGCGAATGTTGTAGGTACAGGATGCGTGCTGGTTATGAACATCTAATGGTCACGATTTGTTAAGCATTTAAATATAGAGTCAGATGTTTTGCTTTTTTGTGGTAATTTCTATGATTTTCTTTCGATTAGGGTGGAGGCACCGAAAGGAGGCTCCAATTAGTAAATATAACATAAGATTTGACAATTCACTATTTGCATGTCAGTTTGTGCATGATTTTTCTCAAGGGTCAGTTCTGCTGAAATATTTAGAGATTCTTCACAAGGTTCAAGTTTGATCAAAATTTGAGTGTTTTGAAAACAATTTACTTTGACTGAATTTTTGATTCAATTTAGTTCAGAAGCTTCCCAATTATGTTTTTAGCGACACTGGGGTTTCAGAAATATTGATAGCGCGTTCCTGTCGTCGCGGAAGTCGTCGGCACTGAACACAATGGCGTCCCACAAGCCGCCGCCTGCAGGTTCACTTGCATCACCAGGGGACCACTCGGTGTAGTTAGTACGAGTGAGCATCGGGTAGACGATGCCTGCCGTTGACTTCTCGACCACCCGCTCAACCACGACACCCTGGCGATGGCGCGGACAACGCGGCAGAGTCGTCAGAGACCTCCAGCGATTGCGCCGCAGATGCGATAGTTGGCTGGTGTGCTGCTGATTGCCTGGAGCCGACATTGATGCCCGCGGACCGAAACACAGCTCTAATGCCAGTTTTCAATATTCCCTCGCCGACCGGCCAGGTTTCCCGGCGTGAACTGGACTCAAGAACAGAGGATTTCACACAGGGATTTGGTGCTGCGAAGTGGCAGCGTTTTTCAATTTTTCTTTTCTTATTTATAGGGGAGGACTCGGCCTCCCTCAACGCGTGACATGATCGCGATCCGGGCATGCCGCGCCATGACGCACCATGCAGCGATCACCGCCCATGACGAGCATGACGCGATCAACGCAACGACTCCACGCCCCACACGAACACAACGTGCGTCAGGCTTAAGACTCGGAAGCAGTGGACGACTCACCGCATCCCCTACGTGAAAACTGAATGTGAACAACCTAAAGAAACACACGCACAAGTTTATTCTGACAGAAGAGAATGCAAGGTCGCAAATATCATCAGTGGTCCTTGGTTGGGTAGGACGCCATCTTGTTGATGCCGCAGAGTCCCTCACCGGTGCACCTCTTCATGCGGATGTAGCCCTTCTCGCCCCAGTGCGGGCCCCATGAGTTCTTGACGATGATGTAGTCCGCCCCATAGCTGACAGCGGCTACGCCGTGGTCAAGCTCCGTGCTGCATTTCCCATCGAAGACGCCACCCCTGTAGAACTGGAAGCGCCTATCGGGGGCATTGATGGCGACGCTGACAGGCTGCTTCGCGAGTGCCATGGTCTTGTTGTTGGCCGGCACGACCTCGCACCTGGAGATGGTCACCACCGTGTAGTCGTCGCAGCCGGACTTGTGCTGGCTGCAGTCACCCTTCTTCATGAGGTACGGGTTGGCATGCTCCGTGTGCAGGCCTCCACTATCGTCGATGTACTTAAAGGCATAGTCCATCATGCCGCCGTTGCAGCCGTTGTTCCCGTCGACCGTGCTGTAGTCGATGAGCTTCTGCTCCCACAACAATGTTGACGGTCCTTAAGTACCACTTTTGACCGTCAATTACCTGCACTAAAGGAATTAAAATGAACACCAAACTTAGTGGTAGGACTTATAAACTAACTATTTCCACAAGTCTTGGTCAATTTATGAGTGTAGGTACATTTCATATAAAAATGAGGGAAAACACATCATGAAGACCACAACATATCGCTCCGAGAAATTAGCATCGGCAGCCGAGCAAGATATCGATCAAAAGTCCTACGAAACTTAACCAAATTGGGCCAATGCACCAAGGTCTCTCAATGGGACATCAAGATGGACCCCTCGGCCAAAGCACATGGCCAAATGGGCCAGGGGGTCGGCCGACCCCAAACCCTAGGTCGACCGACCTGCTGTGGGGCCCAACAGGGCCCAGATTTGTCCTGCTGGCAGCAACCGACCTCCTGATGTCGGTTCCAGGTGCATTGATGGCATTTATTGCTCGGAACCGCCTCTACAACTGCCTCAAAGTCCTTATAAATAGAGGGGTACCCCCTCCCCTCAAGGACACACAAGGAGAAGAGCCTCATTCCACTCCCAAGGGCCTAGAGCCCCTTGTATACTAGTAGAATAAGGAGAGAGTAGGGTAGAAGAGAAGGGCAGTCCTCCCTTTGTGAGGACTTAGCCCAAATCTTGTATCTTGGAGAATACGTACTTATAGTGCATTGTTCGTCATTCGTTCATCGTTCGTTCGTCGTTCGTTCATCGTTCGTTTGTCGTTCATCTTCATTACAAGTAAGTATTCTCGATCTCCTATTGGATTGTGTACTTCTTATCTAGGTTAAGTTCTTTCTTTACTTGCTTACGGGGTCATTGCTCTATTCTTTTAGAGTACCTTGCCTTTCATTCAGGATCCCCTGGTTAAGGTAGTAATCGATAACATAGACGTGGTGTCTAGCTTAGAGGTTACCTTTGTTTGCTGCATGCTCCACGGTTTGTTGAGGTAGGCGATAGGTGGTGACAGCCCTATCTGTCCTTTGTAATCCTCCACGTTCGGGTACATAGTAGAGCAACAGGCCAGAGTGGCTTGGCAGTTGTTGGCGGTTCTTATGCGTAATATTAATTTTCATTAATTCCGCAAGCGCACGGAACACCATTGTAGCATTTCACCTTGGAGTATTCCAGGGTTATCGTATTTATATTTCCGCGGGGAAGTAGAGCGATAGGAAGTTGAAATGTAACAAAGTAAATACATATTGTGTGAAATAACGATACATTACTTAAGACGGGGGTAAAAGGGGTACATGATATATGGGTGGCACTCACCATATAATCCAAGAAAATAAATAGAGAGTAGAAGTTACATTCGGAGAACAACGAGATAGAGACAAAGATTCCTATGTGTTAATCTTACATCTATTTACTTCTAGCAATTATTTCTACAAGGTTATGTACTATAGTTAAGGTTATGCACACACGCAATTATAGCGCGAGGTGGAGTGGCGGGCCCGCCAAGGCAGGCCGGCCGGCCTGGCCTGCCGTCCGATGTGGCGGTTCGCCACCGCCTCCCTCCTGGACGTCCCTGATTGCCTCCTGAAGTCGGTCCGTAGGTCGGTTGCTTCGTAGGGGCGGCAAAACTGGAGTAAGGGCCAAGTTGAGGCCCGAACAGCCCACCAGACGGTATGTCTGTGGAATTCTGCTGAACAGGCTTTGCTTTGTGACGTTTAAGCCCGTTTACAGCCTGCTGGAGGAAGGCCGAGGCCTTTGGGCGCCAAGTGGGGGGGGGGGGGCCGGCCGGCCTGACTTTTCTTCGAGTCAGGGCCGGTTTCCTCCATTATTCGCTTCTGTATCCAAATATCACCAAAACTCGTGAAAGTATGTTAATTCCTAACTACTATGCACAGAATCTTGGTGATTAGCTTTTTATTTACCGATATGTTGGAGGTCGAAATGCGATTTAACGACCGTCAACAGAAGACCAGGCCTAAGCCGGCGCCCGAAGTAAGCAATTAGAGGCTGAATTTATCTTTGCTAAGAACCTCATCCATAGGAATTCTCTCTACCCGAATCTATCTTACTTCTTCGTGTCCTTGGGCTAACTAGTCTAGGAGATATTTACACTCCGTTCCTTTGGGAAAATATAAATAACGATACCCTTGAATACTCACGGGTGAAGTGCTACAACGGTATTCTCCATGCGCTTGCGGATTTATCTGTGACGTAATGAAATATACCAACAAGCATTTCTGGCGCCCTTGCCGGGGAACGGTAGTTGTTTTTGTCTTAGAACCTAGTTGGTCCTCGTATTGTATCCCTTTGTTTATCCTTTTTCCTTTGCTTATTCTTTATCCATCATCAATCTTCCACCATCCATCATTTCTATCCTTTCCTTGAAAAACACCAAAAACATTTATCATAGAGCCGCGACCTACAATTCAATCCTTCTCTGCTCCAAGGGGAGAGTTCATAGAGCCACCATCATCTTCCAAACCTATTTCCACATCTGGCTATAAATTCCACCCTGCCTTTATAACCATGGTACAGAGCCAACCCTTCTCTGGACTTGACCAAGAAAATCCATATCACCATCTGCGAGAGTTCGAGCAATTGTGTTCATGCCTCATGATCCAAGGCATGTCAGAAGAAACTTTGAAATGGAAATTGTTTCCTTTCTCCCTTCAAGAGAAAGCGAGACAATGGTACAATTATGCTGTCGGAAGCACGAACGGTGATTGGGAAGAACTTCGAGATAAATTTTACTTGGCCTTCTTCCCCTTATTCTAAATCGTTGCTCTCCGTATGGAAATTCTCGGCTTTCGCCAGAATGAGAAGGAGTCCATAGGTGCGGCTTGGGCTAGGTTTTCCTTGCTAACTCTTTCTGGCCCAAACTTGTCTATCCCCGATCCCATGTTATTGCAACATTTCTATATGGGTTTAGACAAGGAATCTGCCCTATATCTTGACATCACCGCTGCAGGGTCCTTTGCTTCCAAATCCTCAATCGAAGGAAGAGAGATCTTGGATCAGATCACAGAAAATAATTCCTTCGTCAATGATCTTAGTGAACCCCTCCAAGAGCAAGTTGTGTCAAGCATCGAGGAGCCCTCAACATCTGAATCCATCCCTTCTTTTTCCACATCCCAAGATTCTCTTGTTGAGCCCTCTCCTATACCAAGAGCAATGATAGAGGATGAAGAAATTGAACCTCTTGAGTTCTCTGGCAAATACAAGGAGTATTTTGATAAAAAATCTCGAAATACTTATACTTGGGAACTGAAGCCTACAGCACACCTTCCTCGTTTTGATCCTAATAACAAGCCTTGGAAATCCGCCTCTGCCTATCACCCTAAACATCGAATAGTGCAGCCTCCTGATCCCGAGCAGAATCCGCTTGAGGAAGTTAGGATTCTTATATATCTACCAAGCCTGCTCGGTATGAGGACACGGAGCTTTACAACAAAAGAGAGGATGTGTTGGGAGAAACTTTTCACCTACCCAAAACCGTACGGCCTTCATCACCATCACACTATCTTGATGAATGTTGGCGGTTCTTATGCGTAATATTAATTTTCAGTAATTCCGCAAGCGCACGGAACACCATTGTAGCATTTCACCTTGGAGTATTCCAGGGTTATCGTATTTATATTTCCGCGGGGAAGTAGAGCGATAGGAAGTTGAAATGTAACAAAGTAAATACATATTGTGTGAAATAACGATACATTACTTAAGACGGGGGTAAAAGGGGTACATGATATATGGGTGGCACTCACCATATAATCCAAGAAAATAAATAGAGAGTAGAAGTTACATTCGGAGAACAACGAGATAGAGACAAAGATTCCTATGTGTTAATCTTACATCTATTTACTTCTAGCAATTATTTCTACAAGGTTATATACTATAGTTAAGGTTATGCACACTCAAGTCATGTTGTTTCGGAGCACGGCCGTCGTGCCAAGGTTGGACCAGAACCCCAATACTGCAGGTTCCCCTTGGGATCTAACCGCTATTGAAAACCCTGTTGGATTGCCTTTGAACGTGGCGGATTGCAGAGGCT
The DNA here is from genome assembly GCA_007726485.1 of Eragrostis curvula. NCBI lineage: Eukaryota > Viridiplantae > Streptophyta > Magnoliopsida > Poales > Poaceae > Eragrostis > Eragrostis curvula. The sequence continues at coordinate 5,691,263 of CM017445.1, read as the reverse complement.
TGAACACGCCTATCACACGTGGGGCTACTGTCCTCCGTAAAGACAAACGCCAATCGTGCATAGGTATAGCTCTAAGCACCACGCTTACAACTATCCTAGAGGAACTACCCTTGATCGAGAGAATAGCCCTATCTAAGAATGTAGCACAGCTTTCACTAAGCGCGAACTCCATTTCGGCAAAGCGCTCACTCGTACTACTTAGACACAATCACGAAACCCACAACAAGACTCTTACGAGCACTAGCGTAACTAAGTAAATAAACTTAAATAGAAAATAATTACTAAAAGAAATAAATAAAGAATTATAGAAATAATTATATAAATAAGAAAAGAATAATTCTATAAGAGTTAAGATACAAGAACAATACCAAAACTCCGAGAAGACTTCCGGAACCTCGAGAAGAGCTCTCACTCTACTCTACTCTACTCTACTCTAACTCCCAAATAATAACTCTACTTCTACAAATGAGTAATGGATCTCTTGGATCAGTGAGGTGCGAGTTGTTTCTGCGGACACCAGGGCTATTTATAGCCTCCTTAGGACAGTGGGGGTCTTATAGCGCGAGGTGGAGTGGCGGGCCCGCCAAGGCAGCCCGGCCGGCCTAGTAGGGGGGCCGGCCGGCCGGCCGATGTGGCGGTTCGCCACCGCCTCGCTCCTGGACGTCCCTGATTGTCTCCTGAAGTCAGTCCGTAGGTCGGTTGCTTCGTGAGGGCAGCAGAACTGGAGTAAGGGCCAAGTTGAGGCCCAAACAGCCCACCAGACGGTATGTCGGTGGAATTTTGCTTAACAGGCTTTGATTTGTGACATTTAAGCCCGTTTACAGCCTGCTGGAGGAAGGCCGAGGCCTTTGGGTGCCAAGGGAGGCCGGCCGGCCTATGGTGGGGCCCGCCGGCCTGACTTTTCTTTGAGTCAGGGCCGGTTTCCTCCATTATTCGCTCCTGTATCCAAATATCACCAAAACTCATAGAACTATGTTAATTCCTAACTACTATGCACAGAATCTTGGTGATTAGCTTTTTATTTACCGATATGTTGGAGGTCGAAATGCGATTTAACGACCGTCAACAAACTCCCCAAGCTTAACCTTTGCTCGTCCTCGAGCAAACAACTCGGGGTACCGGCGGATCAGGAGTTACAAAGATAGCGCCACAAGGGTAATAAAGATGCGACCACGTACTCCCTAAATAGTGGTAAGTATACAAGAGCACGGAATTTTCACGAGTGTTGCACATGTGTGGGGCGTGTATGCTTCATCTTTGTTTTGGTTCACACTTCCCTTCCCTCCAGTGAGTCTATTCCTACAAGCTTCACTCAAATCCTACCTTCTACCAAATGAGGCTTGTATGTGGAGCTTGGTAAGGATATGCACATTTGTCATGCGTATATTGTAAAGCTAAAGAATAAATCTCAAGAGACATAGCAACTCTTTATATCTCGGTCATATGGAAAAAATGGTGATGGAGGGGGAGAAGATGAACACACACTGATGGAGATGGTTTTACAAATTTTTGGTCTTCTTTTATGCTCATGCTCAAGATGTTTATGATAAGAACCTTAGTGCATTTTGGATGCAAATCATGGAGTCCCCTTTTTTTTTAGACTCCATGATGCATAGGCACTAGCGATGAAAGGTTCATGAACATTTTTGAAATATTCTTGATTTTTTTTATGTAGACCAAAAAGTTTTGCAAATGGGGTGATGATGGATGGAGATGTTTGATGATTTTTCAAACATTCCTATTTGGTGGAAAAAAAACAAAAACTTACGCGAAGGAATAATGACCGAGATTTTAGAGTGCTTACTCTCAAAAGCATTTAAACCTTAACAAAACTCAACGCATGAGCAAATGGCTATGAGTGGGGATGTCTTTATATCTGTATGATACGGCTGTGTAGGTAAATAAATCCTCACAAGGGAAGTGTTCCAAAACGAAAGGGTTTTTAGGTTCTTGCAGCAATTAGAATGAAAAACATCTCTGAACTTTTACCATGCTAAGAAACTGCAACAAGTCCTAGTCATGCCATATCATAGTTCACAATGCTTAGACTTGGTGTGATGTATGCAACCCACAAAAATGTAGCAATGCAAGTGATGTGACTATGCTCGAGTATAAATAACACATATGTCAGGAGTAGAGTTTGCATCAATACGACACAAGGGGAGCTATCATGTAACTACTTATCATTTCCTTTAAGTGTAGCATTCACCAAGATTCTAGCATTTTTATTCAAAACAGGGAGTATTTTATTAATCGTTAGAAATACTTACCTAGCGGTCCTCCCCAAGCTTGAGTCTTTGCGAGACTTAAGCTTGTATTGAATCGCCGATTTTTCCGCGGGTCCTCCCCAAGCTTGAGCCTTTGCAAGGCTTAAGCTTGAATAGGCCGCATCCTTCATCCTACTTGTACCTGCAAAAAGAATGAGGGTGATACATGTGGCTAGCCCCTAATGGGTATTGCCAGGGGTTTCACTATTTTTGGTATTTTTTTATTTTGTTTTCTAGGTTTTTAATGAAAAAGCAAGTGCCAGGCCTGGCTAAAGGATAACGATTGGGATGGCCTCCCCAATCGGAGGGCTCTCATTTTTACGTCTTTGAGCTAGACGTTCTCCTTCTTGTTCAGCTTGATTGGACCTCGCTCGCCGGAGAATCAGGCGGTGTAGAGGTTCCTTCTTTCTTCCGCCACACTTTGGTTGACTTCTTTGTGCTTGTGGCGGCGACCATTGTTGTAGGCGCCAATGTTGTACTCTCCTCTGTGGGTACCTTTGCTGCCCGTTTGTTCTTGGAGCGCCTAGCTCTCCTCCTCCTTGGCGACTTTGACTCGCCTGCTTCTTCTTGATGTGCTGAGGGTGCTTGTGGCGACTTGGGCTACGCGGATACTTTCTTCAAACTTCTCCAATAGTTGGCTGGCCGTCTTTCCATTTCTCGTGCCAAGTAGTTCCTCATGTGTGCGATGAGCTTGTCTGGCTGTGGCATGGGTGGAGTGATCTCAATCTTCTCCACTTATCTCGGGTTCTTTCCATAGAAGACCCTCACTTGGTTGCACTGTTCAACTTTAGGCCTGAAGTTGAATGTTTCTTCCCTGCCGTTGAAATCCAAGTGAATCTCCCCCTGTCCCCATGTTGATGTTGGCGTTGGTGGCGCTCAAGAATGGTCTCCCAAGGATGAGAGGGATCTTGTCGTCTATCTCCATGTCTAGCACAACAAAATCAACAGGGACGAAGATACTCTTGATTTGGACGGTGACGTTTTTTATTATCCCCTCGGGTGTGCGTTGCGATCGATCTGCAAGCTGGATGCGCATCGCCGTGGGAGACTTTGGGCATCTTATCCCTCTATAAATCACCTTTGGCATGATGCTCATGCTTGCCCCCACATCGCACAGCGCTCGAGCGAAACACCGCTCATTGACCAAGCAGGGAATGCTCGGGCATCCAGGGTCCTTCTTCATTGTGTCCTCGGGGCACGGAGAGTCTTCATATCTTTCTTCACACCTGTTAGTTATTGCATTTACAGTCTCCTTTGGGTTGACTTCAGGTTGTCCCGGAAGTCTACTCACGCTAGGAGACTGCACAGCTGAAGCAATTTGCGCAATTTTGCAGTGCAGTGCTGAACGACTCTAGCTTAGCATCTATGCTTTTCAAGGCCTTATTAGTAGAAATAAATTTCTTACTAATGCCATCATTAACCTTAACTTGGCCAAGCACTAGATCTTTGATAGAGGGCTCATAGCGAGAGAAATTTCCATTACCATTACCATTACCTCCCTGATGTTTGTTGAAGGAGAGGTCGGGTTTGGAGTTCCAGCCGTAGTTGTTCTGGGGTGAGTCTTGCTCTCGCCCTCCTCAAGAATTGCTCTGGGTCAGAGTGGAAGTTTTCTGGTAGGTCGAAACCAGTCATGCACGGTCCTGTTTAAAAGTTCCACAACAAGAAAACAAGACAAGGGTAAGCCCGCAAAAGTAAGTAAAGTTACTTTCACAATAGTATACAATGTTATACTTCAAAATCCTAGCTGCTACTTCCCCGGTAACGGTGCCAGAAATGCTTGTTGGCGGTTCTTATGCGTAATATTAATTTTCATTAATTCCGCAAGCGCACGGAACACCATTATAGCATTTCACCTTGGAGTATTCCAGGGTTATTGAATTTATATTTCTGCAGGGAAGTAGAGCAATAGGAAGTTGAAATGTAACAAAGTAAATACATATTGTGTGAAATAACGATACATTACTTAAGACGGGGGTAAAAGGGGTACATGATATATGGGTGGCACTCACCATGTAATCCAAGAAAATAAATAGAGAGTAGAAGTTACATTGGGAGAACAACGAGATAGAGACAAAGATTCCTATGTGTTAATCTTACATCTATTTACTTCTAGCAATTAGTTCTACAAGGTTATGTACTATAGTTAAGGTTATGCACACTCAAGTCATGTTGTTTCGGAGCACGGCCATCGTGCTAAGGTTGGAACTGAATCCCAATACTGCAGGTTGCCCTTGGGATCTAACCGCTATTGAAAACCTGGTTGGATTGCCTTTGAACGTGGCGGATTGCAGAGGCCTGAACACGCCTGTCACACGTGGGGCTACCGTCCTCCGTAAAGACAAACGCCAATCGTGCATAGGTATAGCTCTAAGCATCACGCTTACAACAATCCTAGAGGAACTACTTTTGATCGAGAGAATAGCTCTATCTAAGAATGTAGCACAGCTTTCAGTAAGCGCGAACTCCATTTCGGCAAAGCCCTCACTCGTACTACTTAGACACAATCACGAAACCCACAACAAGACTCTTATGAGCACTAGCGTAACTAAGTAAATAAACTTAAATAGAAAATAATTACTAAAAGAAATAAATAAAGAATAAACTAAATAATTATAGAAATAAGTATATAAATAAGAAAAGAATAATTCTACAAGAGTTAAGATACAAGAACAATACCGAAACTCCGAGAAGACTTCCGGAACCTCGAGAAGAGCTCTCACTCTACTCTACTCTACTCTAAGTCCCAAATAATAACTCTACTTATACAAATGAGTAATGGATCTTTTGGATCAGTGAGGTGCGAGTTGTTTTTGCAGACACCAGGGCTATTTATAGCCTCCTTAGGACAGTGGGGGTCTTATTGCGCGAGGTGGAGTGGCGGGCCCGCCAAGGCAGGCAGGCCGGCCTAGTAGGGGCGCCGGTCGGCCGTCCGATGTGGCGGTTCGCCACCGCCTCGCTCCTGGACGTCCCTGATTGCCTCCTGAAGTCGGTCCATAGGTCGGTTGCTTCGTGGGGGTGGCGGAACTAGAGTAAGGGCCAAGTTGAGGCCCAAACAGCCCACCAGGCCGAGGCCTTTGGGCGCCAAGGGGGGGCGGCCGGCCTATGGTGGGGCCGGCCGGCCTGACTTTTCTTCGAGGCAGGGCCGGTTTCCTCCATTATTCTCTCCTGTATCCAAATATCACTAAAACTCGTGGAAGTATGTTAATTCCTAACTACTATGCACAGAATCTTGATGATTAGCTTTTTATTTACCGATATGTTGGAGGTCGAAATACGATTTAACGACCGTCAACAATGAACCTCCTGAGATCCCGTATGAGTTCAAGGAAGATATTTTTGAAGATTATGGAAACACCTCGAACTACATATGGGAAAAGATGCCTCCTACTCATCTTGATCCTCTCAAAGAACCATTTCTCAAGGAGGACATGAAGGAAAGTCTTGGGAAAACCTCTTTCGCCACTAGTACCACTCAAAATCCTTTGGCGGAACCACATCTCGATCATGAACCACTAGAGCAAGTGAAGTTTATATCCCCATTCACATTACCCGATCTTGCTCTACATGAGGATGAGAGGTTTTCCACCAAAGATGAGGATAGAGAAAAAGAAGCATTCCTAACCCAACGATCCTCATCACCATCACTCTATCTTAAGCCTCTTCCCTCTAGCCCTCCATACGCCGTTCTTGCTGGTGATCAAGAATCTCTTGATAAAGGAAACTCTTGGGCTATGGATTGCCCTGAGGAGGCGCCGACTCTAGAAGAATATGATTCTTTGCATGAGCACGAGAGCTTCTTTCTTGAAAATCCACAAGATGCGTGCTCATATAATCAGCCTCTAGAGTCAATAATCGGTTGTGCCAAAACCACGCTAGATGTCTACAACCGCCTTTATGCTTCCTTTTGCTACTTGTTCATTAGGATGGTTGTAGACGCTTTCGTTTATCATAAATATTGCAAACATCGTGGTTGTATTTTGGCACTAACCTTTGCATTTAAAAAATATTTTTTATTTCTTTTGTGAGAATAAATTAGGGAAAATGATTTTGGAGACAATCTTTTGTTGAAAAATGTTTTGAGCAAAATTTTGGAGGAAGTTTGGCACAACTCCTATTGACTTTTTATTACATAGTCATTGGGGAGGATTGGGCCAACTTGGACTTCATGGTTTTATATTTAAAGGAAGACTGCTTGGGATTCTTCAATCTCATTTTCATCTCACTCAAGCACCTTCTCAACAAAATTTTTGCTCTCACATTTCTCCAAATTTTCATTGTGTTTTGTCTCAAACTTAAGAAAAATATTTTCCCCTTTTCTTCTTTTTGCATTCTTTTGTTGTGATCAAAAAGCTTTACAAGAGAAACCGACTGGTGGTCAACATTGTTTACACTAACGCAATCTGTTCTCGAGTTTGCTCTTCTGTTCGTGCTCTTATGTGCAGCCATGTCATCATGCAACCCCAATCAAGGGCTACGAGCAAAGAACAAGTGTGGGGGAGGATCTCCCCCCACTAAGGTAACTTGTATCGCAACTTGTATCTTTTTGTTTTTCACCTTACATGACAAAATAAAAATTGAAAAAGAATCTAAAGTAGAATTAAGAATTAAAATAACACACAAATTTTTATGAATAAACTAGGTGCTTTTGTTTCCCTTTTTAAATACAATGCGCCTTGAGTAATTTTGCCAAATTCAATAAATTTAGGCTCCCCGGTCTTTAACCCTGGTAGAGTCCTTTTTATTTCCACATTTGTTTGTTTCTTTTGAATAAATAAGCCAGGTACAAGAATAAGTGTGGGGGAGATCTCTCGTTCTTCATCGCGCACCCATTCGAGGTATCCCACCAACACGGTGCACAACATCGCACAGATCAACATGCAAAAGGGTGGAGCCATCGAGCACAAGAAGACAAAGTTAGACCGAACCTTTGGTTCGATCAACTATCCTATGGTCCTTCTTGGTCTCCACTTCATCCCAGGCGATGGTTTGCACATCCTACCCTACTACTTTATATCCCTACTTCATGAGTTATAATATTCTTTTGCGTCAATCACTAAAATTTAAGTCAATGATAAAACAACCCTTGTTAACCCCTCAACAAACATACTTTTGTCTGGTTGGCCCGCATACTCTTTATTCCTTGCATCATACACCTGTTGCTTGTGAACACCAATCTCATAGGAACCCATGTCTATCTAAGTTGTTGGCGAATGAGATATGGTTGGATGATAGGAATCTTGCTTTTTCTGTATAAGAGTGCTTGGGAATTTATCTTGAAAAAATTAAAATCTATAGCTTTGCACTCCTCAATGATCATATATTCCCACTAGAGCCAAAAAAAAGATCACATTGAAAACCTCTACAAAATGCTGCTTGTTATTGCTTTGAGCTTTGTCAAATTGTGTGACCCTTGTGAGATGCTTGTCATACTTTCATGATCAAGATCACGTACACATACACCACCACCACAAAACGTGCTAAATTCTACACTGGAAGTTAGCGACACAATTTCCATTCATCCATCCACCAAAATAAATACTCCTTCATTGTTGTTGATATCTCTCTCTTCAAAAAAAAATTCTTGCAAAAGAGGCATGGCTATCGAAAAAAAAGAGAAATAGTTTATGAGAAAAAAAAAGAAAGAGATAGTGCTCAAAAGCATGAAAAAAAAATAGAGACCTGCTCAAACATAGTGAGCATGATAAAAAATATCTCCTCCTGGCTCAAGTGTTGGCTACTAGATAAAGTCAGCTAATATCTCCTCCTGACTGCTCAGCATCCTTATCCTCCAGCTGCTCCTGGTCACCTCGAATGCTACACGTCATGACAAGGAGAATAATGCAAGTTAGATGCAATGAAAATAATGCAATTAAGATTAAAGTTGATTTAGTTGACAGAATAACATGATTTCAAAAGTTAGTTAGGGTCCACTGACATTTTTCTGAGATTAAGCACCACTGGAAGTGATTTACTGCGAAGTTTGAAGATTTATTGCTTGCTGAATTATTTACAACACTTTTAATAATGCTGGAAATGAATTAAATCATAAGAAAATAATTATACAAGATCTGGTGGTGGAAAATGCTCTATAAGTCTTTTATAAGATGTTTTACATACAGACCAAGTTTCAGCATTTAACAAGTAACAGATAAATAACTATGATTTATAAAATGATTAACACATAAAGATTTTTACAGAAAACTAGAAGACGATTTGCATCAGTTTGACAGTTTCAAAGGGTAGATCTAAGCACAAGGAAGACAACAAAACTGGTTTCACATTTTTCTTGGCTGTACTAATTTTTCTACGTAATTTACAAGTTCAAAGCAATTTCTGAGGTTTTATGGAAAACCAGGAAAAGGGAAATTTGTGCAACCAATGAGATCCAGGCCACACAAAAGGCCACAGAATCTGGGACGCAGCAGATCCAGGAGTGACCACGCTGGATCCGGCCGGAGCATCGCCGGAGCTCGGCGGCGCGGCTCGTCGGAGGGGGATTTCGACAGCATTTGGAACAACGGTGAGCACAGGAAAGCTCATCACGAGACGTAGAACTCGGTGGTGGGTCATCCACTCGACGGCGCCGAGCGGAGCAATCGGCGACAAGCGGCGGAGCTGTGGGAAGCGACGACGACGGCGCGACGGTGCTACAGAGGGAGAGGGAGAGAATGGTGAGGCGCACGAGCTTCACCTTGGCGTGATCTATCTCGCAGCGACACAAGTCGACGACGACGGAGCTCGGAGGGTGATCGGCAGCTTGGAGGTCTTTGCGGCGGACGACGCCGGCGAGGGAGAAAATGACCCAACACCCGCACAGCGGAGGTGGGGGATTTGACGGCGAGGCCGAAGGAACTTGTGCGGCCGGCATTGGAGAAGGCGGACTCGCGCGCGCGGGTCACGGCGGAAAGTTAAGCACGGTGGCCATGGCGAGCTTGAAGGTGCCCTGGCGCAGCTCTTGGTGGCGTAGCTCCACTGGAAATGGCTCGTCGGCGGCGGGGCGAGCTCGGGGTGGCCGGCAATGGCGAGAGGAGGCGGCAATGGGGAAAATGGCGGCTAGGGTTAATTAGGGTTTGGGGAGACGGTGGGCGTGGGAGAGAATGGGAAGGAGCGAGGCAGCTCGGCTCTTATCCGTGGCGTACGGCGTGTGGTGGAGGAGGGCGCGGCGGCTCCGGCCTCCTTTGCAATTTCCTGAATTTTTATTCAGCGAATTTCACTCAATTTTTCAGAGTACCTCCCATGCTCCAAAATTCACGAAAATTTCTGGGATGGTAGAATACAGATCCAGCTCCAATTTTGCCATTGGGTTAATGCAGTTTTGAGCTCCAGATTTCGAAACAAAAATTTAGGAACATCAGGATTTGCAGAAACTTCTCTGAATTATTAGAGGCGCTTCCAGAATTGGAAAAATTCTGGAAAATTCTCCTAAATTCTCTGTTTGATGTGCTTGCTACAGAATTTTTGTTTGGGTCAACTTGTTATTGAAAAGTTTGAGTTGCTTCACAAGCATTGGTTTGACATTTATTTGAATAAATTGATTTCAATTCAGATTTATGTTTGAACTGATTTGGTTCAGATTTTTGGAGTGTTTCTACAGGCTTTTGGCTGCAGTGACACGGGGTGTCACAGATCAATTGAGTGCACCTCGTTAATTACACGTATAGCTGCGGGTGTAGGCGCTTTAGAAAATTCACTTGTTGAATATTTTGATGTACCCTGCGCTCTCATAAATGAGGATTATCTTGTTCAAGGTTGTACACTCAAACGTGGTCCAAATAATACCCTTGTGTTTTATTATGTCAGCTATACAAACGAGTTTCGGTTACCTAACTGGACCTCCATTTGTATGGCTGCGATAGTCTAACCATACCTCTCCAAGTAGAGAAAGTTGCACGCAGGATTACATCTTCTCGCAGGAGGACACGCATGGCCGAATCAACCACTAGCTCCGAAATTCCTGCACCACGACCTATGGCCTATGCATATGGAATGGGGCACGGTCCTGCTGGGTATTACCCCGGTGGGCACCAAACTCCACCTCCATTTGAGGCCGGGGGAACGGCGGCACAAGGATCAAGGCAAGGTACATGGGAAAACCTCCCACTGCAGCGTTGGGAGGAGCTCACCCAGTCCTCCGCCTCCAGCAGGCGCCGTTCATCTTCTACTCGAGGTTACCACTTCGAGCAGGAGTTCAACAACATCATCGAGCAAATAGGGCGCCTCGAGAGCAAGACGGATGATGTCCAATACACTATGGACCAGCATGCCCTGCAGACCCAACAGTGGCAAGAAAATACCAATGCCCAGCTCACCAACCTCACCAACATGACCGAGCAGGGACAAGCCGACCTTTCGGCTTACTTTCGCCACATGAGGTTCGATCCTCAATAGAACCAATGAGCAAGAACAAGCTTGGGGGAGATGCCATATCCCCCGCTAAGGTAACATGTATCACAACTTGTATCCTTTCTTTTCCTTGTTTTCTTGTTCTTGCACTTTATTTGAAAACAAAATAAAAATGATAAAAACTAAAAAGAACAAAAATAGTCTTTAGTTTTTAGTAGTTGCTCTTTATGCGAGTAAGAGTGTCTAGTCTTCCCTATATTGAGATGATGAATAGTTGCTATGTTTTATCTCTTGTTTGTATCTAGTTTACAACTTAGTACTCTCCCGAGTTTTGAGACTTTTGGTTTACACACTTATCTAGACCTTGAAACTTGTGGGCTGCATTGTCCTTGATCCGAGTCTAAGTTGTTGTGAGGTATGATACAATATAAATAGGGTTGCTATCATCTTGTTCTAAGTACGACTTAACTCCATAGTTTTTTATTTACAAAATACAAAAATGATAAAGTTCCTCGATGATCAAAATTCCTGCCAAAGCCATATGTTGTTCATACATTGCAAAACCTTGCACATATGCTGCTCACTGCATTGAGCTTTATCAAAATTGTGTGACCCTAGTGAGAAACTTGTCATACTCACATGATCAAGATCACGTACACTCCACCTCGCATGCTAAACTTCTACACTGGAAGTTAAGCAATACAACCACTCCGTCCACCAAATAAATACTCCAAAAATCTTTGTTACCTCTCTCTCTCTCAAAAATATCATTGGAGACATGGCAATGCAAAAGAAAAAGAATAACCCCTGCTCATGTAAAAAATAATAATAGAGCAAGAAAGAAACAAAGGGGAAAAAGAAAAGAAAAGAAAAGAAAGAAAGAAAGATAGCCATGTCCTCCTCAAAAATCCAAAAAGAGAGAGAAATGGAACACAAAAGGAGTACCACTTCCACCTCACCACCACCATATACACACATGCACATCTTGATCAGGTTGTATGACTTGCATTCTCAATGGATCCACTCTTTTGGTTCGGCAATATGTGTAATGCAAGTATGCCTCATATCATCCCTACCCAAGCTCCACATATAAGCCGGTAGAAGTAGGATGAAAGAAGCAACACAATGCTTATATCTTGAAAAATTTTATCAAAACCTTCAGAGAATAAAAGTCAAACAAAGGATAGGAGAGTGGTGCTCTGTTATAACCGTTCTATCTCTCGACCTCCCAAGACAAGAAGAAAGTCATAAGCCCCATAAGGAGCAAGGGGAAGGGTGAGTTACCATGCCAACTTTTTCAAACAGAGGAGAGTATTTTGTTGTGCGCATGGTACCTATGAGATATGAAACATCGTAGCAACTCCTGATCAACAACCTAAGGCAACACTTCTTACTCAAGACAAGCAAGAGGCAAGCTTGGGGGAGTTTGTTGACGGTCGTTATAACACGGTTTTGACCGTCACATAGCTCAATAAATAAGGAAGATTTAGCACCCCTTACAAGCATTTTATTTATGAATAACATATTTCCACATGTACCTCTAGCCCTTAGTGTGCAGGTGGAAAATAGGGAATATCCAGGTGTACACATGCCCCAAAGCGACGATACAACACTTCTGTAAAATGACGATCGCCGCGGGAATTCAACTCCAAGACAGAATGGCCAAATTCAACCCAAACTCCACAACTCAAGGCCATTGCACCTGTATCAAAGGACAAGAGCCAGAGGGGAGGCCACCTGCCAAAGCCCAGCCCAGGAGGGGCCAGGCCCAGGTCGGCCGACCTGACAAGGAGCCCCCCTGGGCCATCTTTCTATGGCGGTTGCCCACCGACTTCCTGAGGTTGGTTCCACGTGCATTGAATGCCACTGACCTAAAGAACCGCCTCCAGGAACCGACCTCCAAGTCTATATAAGGAGGGGTACCCCCCTCCTTTGAGAACACACACCACTTGAGGCTCATTCTCTCCTCCTCACCTTAGAGCTAGAGGCTGTCTAGGTAGAGCTAGGCTAAGTAGTGGGCTGCTCATTGCTCCCAAGTCCCTTGGAGAATTGGATATAGCTCTTGTATCCTTCTTTTGTAAGACTTATACTTCTCAATGGAATATTATTTATCATATAGTAGTTGTGTGCTTATGTTGTTCGTCTATAGTCTAGTTGTATTCTTGTATGAACATTCGTTGTTCGTTCATGATCGTTCATCGTTCATCGATGATCGTTCGTGGGCATTCATCGGGCGTTCGTGGGCATTCATCGGGCGTTCTTCGTATGTTCGTACTCGATCATCGATTATAGATGTTCGTTCTTACTTGTTCTTCGTTCATCGCTCGTTCTTGAGCGATGAACGCTTATGCATAGCGTAGTACTAGATTCATTCCTTGTCTAGATTATGCTAGATTGGCTAGTTGTTTGTGACTAGATATCAGGTCCATTGTCCCGCAAGGGAGCTCTAGGTTTATCACTCTGCGGGGTGCCTCGAGGGATCTAGAGTTGCGGTTAGTGATGCTAGCATGGTGCTAGGTTCTCTTTCCATCCTTGGTTGTGCATGTGCCCCACGGTTTGTAGAGGTAGGTGGCAGGTGGTGACAGCCCTGTCCGCCCTTCCGTAATCCTCCACGTTCGGGTATGGCATAGGAGTTTAGACAAAAGGCCGGCGTCATGGGGCAGACTCTGCGTATACCTGATCTCCCGATGATATCTAGGCATAGGCTCTTAGTTATTTCTTGCATAAGCCTGACGTAGGTAGAAACCTAGTATGCTATATGATGATGTACCTTAAGAGTAGCGACCCGTTAGTTAGTCTTGCCTCTCGTCTTTTATAGAGAGTGGAATACCTGTGTGTGTGTCACACTATCCATTTATCTATCTTAACACTTACCCCTGCATTGGATTGTGGATTTGTCCTATCATTGTGATCTATTGAGCATAAGTACTCTTGTCAACCATGTCTTCCTTTGGGAAAATATAAATACGATACCCTGGAATACTCTCGGGTGAAATGCTACAACGGGTTATCCGTGCGCTTGCGGATCTTCCTCAATCATAAGGATTGCCGATAAGATATCTCTAGCACTTGTTTCTATTTGTGGATTATCTGGTATTATTTATGCAAGTCTTATAACCCAGGTATTTCTGGCGTCATGCTGGGAATATTTACTTTAGGCCTAACCAGCCTTAGTGATATTTCTAGTGTGTCGTAAGAAACGCCAACAAGGAGCTGCCGCACTGCCCCTGGTTCTTCACCTCCGTCACAGGGCCCATCTCACGCCAGCCCACCACCATGGGCACGTCCATCACTCCCCCATACCTGAAGCTGTTGCTGCAAGTGCGTGGACTCATCGGACGGATAAAAGCTGTTGCTGCAAGTCACTCCCCCATACCACCATTGTTACCCTTGCCTTTATTGACCATAAAAGTTATTTCCTGACCTGATTTCTCTTAGGCTCCGTTTGGATGTAGATATTGGCACCTATGAATTGAATTGGGACCCAATACAAAATCTAAGAAGGAATTGAATTTGGACCCAATACCAAATTTTGTGTTTGGATGACACAGAAATCAGAGAAATGGAAATGAATCACAACACAATACCAAATCATGTTTGGATGTCTCATCGGTGAAATTGGCTTTGGCGGCCATGGAGCTCCGCCCCGCGGCCATGGTGCCCCGCAGGAGGTGGAGGAGGGGGCCGGTGCGGCGCCGGCGAGGACTTCGAGGGGAGGGCGCGGCTCGACCCCGCGGCCATGGTGCTTCATCCCGTCTGGAGTCGCGCGGGCGGCTCGTGCTGTCTTCGTCCGTCGCGAGCTGAGGAGATGGGACGGACGGCGGCGAGGAGTCTGGGAGAGGCGAGCGGGCGGCACGAGATCTGGGGAGAGGGGAGGAGTCGGGGACTCAAGGGGAAGAAGACCGAGAGGTGGCCTGCGGCTGATTTCCAGCGAATACGGAGGCCTGAGGCTCGGAATCGAGCCATGGGGTGTGCGGGCACGGGAGGAGGCAGCTCGGCATTCGATCTGATTTCTTCGACCCAATACCAAGGACATCCAAACAGCCGAATTGGACCAACCCGAATGCCAATTCCGAATTCCAGGGCTCAATACCAACATCCAAACGGGGTGTTAAAGTTTTGTGTGCCATTGCACTGTTGGTAACTGAAACGGAAAGACTTGACATGAGAGGATAAATATTACATGATCTTGATGAATGATCGTGTTTGGGTACTAAATCAAAATTTCTTTTGCATGTAGGATAAAATTATGCAAATCTGATGATGGATGATGTCTGATCATTCCTGGTGACTGAATCAATAGAAAAATTAGATGTGAGGGTTAGAATTTGTCAAGTTCAACATGCATACGATAGAAGAATTAGATGAAAGTAGAAGAGGCAAAATATGCCTGACCGATTCCTGTGAAGAAAAGTAGATGTCAGCTGATATATGATTTTGATTAATGATTGTGTGGCTGTACTACATCAAAATTTGTTTTTCATGTAGGATTAAATTATGCAACCCTGATGATGGATGATCTATGATCGTTCCTGGTGATTGAATCAGTAGAAGAGTTACATGTTAGGGCTAGAATTTGGCAAGTTCAACATGCATACAATGGAAGAATTAGCTGAAAGTAGAAGAGGCAAAATATGCCTGACCGATACCCGTGATGAAAAGTAGATGTCAGCGGTATATGATCGAGAATCCTATGATGCCTGATATGCATGTCTCCTGGTTGTATATCTTTACTCCTTATTATTTGGCTTATGAGTCCACTCCCGTGGGACGTGCGTCGCGGCCCTCTCACAGTAAAAGAATCGGCGCCGACAGGTGGACCCGCCTTCTCTCACGCCTCGCCTCGCCTCCCCTCCCCTCCCCTCTCCTCCCCAACCGGCCAACCCTCGCCGAAGTGCGCCGTCGCCCTCGCCTGCCCCCACCTCCACGCCCCCCTGAGCCACGCGCGTCGTCGATTCGAGGGGACTCCGCCTCCCTCGCGCACCCGCTCCTCCACTCCCGCTTCCGCCTCGCCACGCATCCCCTCCCCCGCGCCTACGCCGCCGCGCAATGTCCGACACGGTCCGCAGCTCCCTCATCGACCCGGTGGGCGGCGCGCGGAGGCGGAGCAGCTGCCGCGGGTGCACATGTCCCACGTCGACCTCCAGTGGGCGCACGTGCTTGCCGAGGGGTGGGCGAGCCCGCTCCGCGGGTTCATGCGCGTGGACGAGTGCTTGCAGAGCCTCCACTTCAACTGCATCCGCCTCCCAGATGGCGGCGGCCTCTTCAACATGTCCCTCCCCATCGTGCTCGGACGCCGGCAATGAGCAGATCGGGGACAAGCCCGACATCGCATTGTAAGGGCCCGATGGTGGCATCGTCGCCATGGGGGAGGATGGAACCGGCGACGGCGGAGATCCAGATGGTTGGGGTCATGCTTAGGCGGGTGGCAGGGTGAGTAACCAGGCGGGCTTGTCGCGGATCTGGTGGGGCGAGCGACCAGGCGGGCTCGCCGTGGATGGCAATTAGTAGGCGGGCACGCTGGACGAGTTCGGCGTCGATGACGAACTGATGCTCAGTTCGGACTTTGAACTCCAATCCAGGTACTCCTCCGTAATCGCTGGTTCCCAAGACTTGTTGCGTTCTATGGGATTAAGACAATTTCTGATTACCTTTTGGGGATCTGTTTTTAAGATTCACCTCCAAAATCATTGATAACAACCCTGTACATGCCTAACAACGAAACTGAAAGACGTATGAATGCAATTTTTTGTGGTATTTTAATTATCCATGCTTAACGGAGAAGCAATGCCCTTTCTTCATTATGCATTTTAAAGCCAGGGGTACAAGTAATATGCCACAAACTGGATCCATTTTTTTTTCTAAGTCCAAGCTAGAAGCCTGCAAGTTACATTTGGTTGCATCAGTAAAGTTTGGTCTCAAACTCAAGATATGCTTGGATTACATATACATAGCCTTAGTGTTCCACAATGCTCATTTTGGTCCTACTATGGCAACGAACGCTCTATAGCAACATTGCTCATTTAGTGTTATATTGCTTTGTGCCTGCCTTTGCCTCTGGGTTGCTGATTGCAATTCTTAACGTCTTCTGTAAGTTTTGGTTTTCTGATGACGATTTCATAACCCAACGATGATTTCATGGGAATTCTTGTTTAAAGGATTCTCCTGAAATGAGAGTTGGCTTTGCACGCATCAGGGGAACGCAATAGGCATTGTTTATTTGAGTGATAAATGAATTATATCTCCACTCAAGCATCTTTATCTGAATTCAATTATCAAAATTTTGTCGAATCATCTTAAGGTATTCTGTCTGTTCTTTTAAATGAGAAGGGTGAGGAGTATTACCAAGTGATTGCTCAAATTCGCATCTAATGTGGAATGGTTTGTAAAATTTCCATTTGGTGGAAACACCCAAGCACAACTTCATTGGTTAAAAGATCAAATTAGGCTCATCATATATTTTTGGCTTTACTAAAGCATCAAGGTGTACATACCAGTCACAAGGGCAGATTCTATTGAAAATTCATTAGTGCGCTGATACTTCATCACACATGGGTAAAATTGATCAGCACCCACTAGGAGGGTGGAGCCCACGAAATGACACAAGTAGAACTGCCCCTTGTACAAGCGGTTTGTGTCATTCTCAATTTTTTCCTCAGCTTTAGGACGAATCATGTCTGACAGAGAACCCATTTCTCTTTGTGGTACATCCAGGAATAGCTTTCTCATTGGAAAGCTTGTAACCCATGAAATAAAAATCACTGCTAAGATGTGCATGGTGTCACAGTTGGTTGTTACAAAACAGTGTCAATGTTACTCTTTTCCTATACTTCATGACATTTTCTTCTTTTCGATCTCAGTATCCTTCGTTTTTAACTAATCTTCTCTTTTGCATCTTGCGACAGGACATTCAGTTTGGCTCTCAGGAAAGCCTCGGCAGCTGGCTGGATCGCATTTAGGTTGATGCAGGGTCTAAATTATTGTCTCGAACTGCTGGATGAAAAGACCATCTTTTTTATCAGAGTATGGTAATCGGTGGGAAGTATTTTGGAGCTGGCTGGATCACATTTAGAATGTAGTGTCTGAATTATTGTTAGTGTCTGAATTATCTTATTGTTGCCTACTAATGAAATAAGTTCTGAATATGGCTTCAGATAAGCATATTAATTCTCTTTAGGTGTTGTCCAACTTTGCATGATTATTATAAAATTGGCATGTGCATGGCTAAATCATAATTTATTTGTTTGATGCAAAAAGTTTTGGGAAGCTTTTAGTTCTCTTTTCTTTAGTTGAGTAAACAGGACAGGACTGCTTCGATAGCAGCCTGACTGAAGTCAGAACTATATACATCTATAAATGTTCTTGTTGCATTGTTTTTCTTTAGTGTTTTTATGGCTTGGTCACCTTTAGGGTGGGAGAAACCTAACAGTACATGCACAATGCATGTGTAATTATCTTCTGCGGCTACATTGGCACAACACTGACATTTTAAGTAATGGTTTACACTAATGTGTTGTTTGCAATTTGCAGGCTGGAACCTGGGAGGAAAAGAACCTGAACTCACGGGCTAATGGTAGGATAAAGGTACTGTTATTTGTTGGCCTATAGTGGACAACAATGATGTTTCCACTCGTGACGATTATTCTGATATTCGCTTATCTGTACTATAGGATTTGCTGGGTTCCTTAGATTCATTGGAATTCCCGACAGGGAAAGCATCAATATATGAAGTGTCCAAATGCTCAGGCAATGTAAGTATTATCTTTGACAGAACCATTCAATTCCATGAATCAATTACTACTTTCTGCTGCAAGGAAATTTCCCTCAAGTTAATTGTCTCAGTCTTTGTGAGTTGTCAATCCACGATTTATCACTTAAGCAACCCCGATGTTTCTCCATCAAAACACAACTATTTTACAATATGCTGATTCCTGTCAATTTCTGTAAGCATTCCAACCCTCTCTGATCTCTGAATTGCAAGTGTACAGTTAGTTTACTATTAGGCGTCACTAAAGTTAAACTTGAAGATTGATGATAATGCGTTAATTGTCTTCCTTCAAAATTTTAGTTACTTGAACAATCTTGCACTTAACTCCTATTGGGCCCTGTGCTAGATTTGGCTAAATAAATGTGACAACACAATATGATTACATAGAACTGTGCCTTATACTTGCTATTAGAAATTTTGTCATGTAAATCTCAATGTCGGCTCCAGGACTGGGGCCACCCAAATAGCTACAAGAGACCTAATGCTTGAAGCCTTCCTCGACCTTTTATTTATTTCTTCTTTAATTGCTGACTGCATAAGGAACAATTGTTATTAGACAACTCGTGGAATATTGAAAATCCATTTTGATAATTTACTAATAACAACTAACAATTACTTAACTGTTGCAATATGATATCGTGCAAAGTTAACAATATTCCATCTGATTCACTTGACGGCCATAGCTGCTTTGTATTACAGTATTGTAGCTCGTGTTAATGCTTATTAGGTGAATGGTTAATGAATGAAAGAAGAAAACAAGCAGTACAAAGGTCATCTAGACATTCCTCAGTTCTTTGGTGAGCTTTGGGTGCTCTGTTTCCTCGGATACATCAACGTACGTCGGTGAGAACAGCAGTAGCCAACTTGAGCAAACCAGGGCGGCTCCAAAGGCCAGGCCGACGAAGACGGACGAGAGGACCAGCTAGCGCTAGGGAGGGGGATGCCGGACCGCAGAGAAAGAAGGCAGAACAGAAGCGGACCCTGTGGATCCTCTTCTTCCCAAGTGCTTCTTATCTAGCAAGAGTCAGCAGTGTAGGAGACAATATTAGCTAGCATTGCTTTCTCGGCTTTTAGTCATTTATGAATGACCATCGGTGTTATGAGTAAGAATGTAAAAACTCAAGGTGCGTGTGGTTTTCTAACGTCGTCGTGTTTCATCACATGTTCTTAGATGGCTGAGGCTGTATGCGCAAATGTTACTCATCCTTTATTCTTTGTACACAAATATATTTCCATAATAAACATCACATATTACTAGATAATTTAATTGTGGATTTTTTTTTACGACCAACCCGTGGCAACGCACGGGCACTTTTGCTAGTATATTATTATATACTGATATCTCTTGTTTGATTCAGAGTCCGATTAGAGTTCCTGATATTATGAGTCGTGGGTTTTGAGGACTCGTAGATTTCCTGATTTAGGGCTGCCGTGGACACCGAGTTGGGAGTCCGTTTCTTATACGAAAATTATATGTAGCATGTGCCAGATGTACGTTGATGAGATTATCTCTGTGAGTCTGTCCTTCATTACGTGATGAGATTATTTGCCGTTGATGCTGCGAGAGTCGGGAGTCCTCTTCCTATACGAATGTTGCAGGTACCGGATGCTTGCTGGTTATGAACATCTAATGGTCACGCTTTGTTAAGCATTTAAATATACAGTCAGATGTTTTGCTTTTTTTTTTTCCTTTCAATTAAGGTGGAGACACCGAAAGAAGGCTCCAATTAGTAAATATAAGATAAGATTTGACAATTCACTATTTGCATGTCAGTTTGTGCATGATTTTTCTCAAGGGTCAGTTCTGCTGAAATATTTAGAGATTCTTCACAAGGTTCAAGTTTGATCAAAATTTGAGTGATTTGGAAACAATTTATTTTGACTGACTTTTTTATTCAATTTAGTTCAGAAGCTTCCCAATTATGTTTTTAGCGACACTGGGGTGTCACAAATATTGATAGCGCATTCCTGTCGTCGCGGAAGTCGTCGGCACTGAACTCGATGGCGTCAGACAAGCCGCCGCCTACAGGTTCACTTGCATCACCAGGGGACCACTCGGTGTATTTTGTACGAGTGAGCATCGGGTAGACGATGCCTGCCGTTGACCTCTCGACCACCAGCTCAACCACGACACCATGGCGATGGCGCGGACAACGCGGCAGAGTCGTCAGAGACCTTTAGCGATTGCGCCGCAGATGCGATAGTTGGCCGGCGTGCTGCTGATTGCCTGGAGCCGACATTGATGCCCGCGGAACGAAACACAGCTCTGATGCGAATTGTCAGTATTCCCTCGCCGACCGGCGAGGTTTCCCCGCGTGAACTGCACTCAAGAACAGAGGATTTCACACAGGGGTTTGGTGCTGCGAAGTGGCAGCGTTTTTCGGTTTTTCTTTTCTTATTTATAGGGGAGGACCCGGCCTCCCAAAACGCGCGACATGGTCGCGATCCGGGAATGCTGCGCCATGACGCACCATGCAGCGATCACCGCCCAAGACGAGCACGACGCGATCAACGCAGTGACTCCACGCCCCGCACGAACACAACGTGCGTCAGGCTTAAGACTCGGGAGCAGTGGACGACTCACCGCATCCCCTAGGTGAAAAACTGAATGTGAACAACCTAAAGAAACACACGCACAAGTTTGTTCTGACAGAAGAGAATTCAAGCAAATATCATCAGTAGTGGTCCTTGGTTGGGTAGGACGCCATCTTGTTGATGCCGCAGAGTCCCTCGCCGGTGCCCCTCTTCATGCGGATGTAGCCCTTCTCGCCCCAGTGCGGGCCCCACGAGTTCTTGACGATGATGTAGTCCGCCCCGTAGCCGACAGCGGCTACGCCGTGGTCAAGCTCCGTGCTGCAGGGCCCGTCGAAGACGCCACCCCTGTAGAACTGGAAGCGCCTGTTGAAGGCATTGATGGCGACGCTGACAGGCTGCTTCGCAAGCGCCATGATCAGCGCCGTCTCGTTGTTGGCCGGCACGACCTCGCACCCGGAGATGGTCACCGCCACCGTGTAGTCGTCGCAGCTGGACTTGTGCCGGCTGCAGTCGCCCTTCTTCATGAGGTACGGGTTAGCCTCCTCCGTGTGCAGGCCGCTGCTACCGTCGATGTACTTAAAGGCATAGTCCATCATGCCGCCGTTGCAGCCGTCGTTCCCGTCGACCGTGCTGCAGTCGATGAGCTCCTGCTCCGACAGCGACGTCAGGTTCCCTGTCACGATTTGGTCGATGCCCTCCACTGCTGCCACCGTCGAGAAGGCCCAGGAGCTGCCGCACTGCCCCTGGTTCTTCACCTCCGTCACAGCGCCCCTCTCACGCCAGTCCACCGACTTGGGCACCTCCGTCACTTGTCCATACCTGAAGCTGCCGCTGCAAGTGCGTGGGCTCGTCGGAAGGAGGCCGAGGTGGCCGGCCTTGAACTCCTCCAGCGTGAGGTCGGCGAAGTCGTTCAGCCCCAGCCAGTAGCTGCTTACCCTCTTGTTGTTCTCGTCAATGTACTTCAGGTTGTCCTTGAACACCTCGAACCGGTGCACCTTCTCCTCGAAGCACGCGTACGCCTTCTGGTACTTGGCCACCCATTCCTCGAACAGCTTGTTCGGCCCGTGACGCCTCTCCAGGTCTTCCGGGGCGTACCCAACGATGGACCAGTCGCCGTGGAGGCGAGCCTCGGCAAGCCATGCGCACATGAGAAAGACCGCCACGACCCACAGCGAGACCTCCTTCGTCATAGAAGAAGCCATTGCTCTCTCTCTGATCAGTGATAGCAGCTCCCTGCTGCTTGCTGCTCAGTGGGAGTACTGAAGGAGAGGAGATTGCTTGCTGGTTTGGATGCGAGACCACAGGAGGCGATGCATGTATATGTATCCATTCGACCCAGAAGGAAAAAATTTCTCTGTGCACCGTCCGTAAACCAGCGCTGTGCGGCCCCTGTCTGGATTTGTGACGCGTGGACGCCTCCCGCGATCCGACGGAAGCAGCGAGCAACTCAGCTCCCGCACGACGCTCGGCTCCCGCACGCCCTCGGCTCCACGGCTAGCGCACGGCACGCCTCGGCCCCTTCCCCGCGATGCCCACGTCTCGATGCGCGAGGTCGACCCACCATCGCCGCCGTGGGGAGCGCCAAATAACAGCGGCTGCCTTCCCCTGCCACACGCACAGCTCGGCACGTTCCCCTGCCACGCGCAAAGCTCGGCACCTCCCCGGGCGATGCCCTCATCTCGAGCCGCGAGCTCGATTTGCCATCGCCACGCCGGCCATGCGAGCTCGATCCGCCGCCAAGAGCGCCAAAGAACGTTGACAACCTTCCTTGCGCATCCAATACGAGATGCTCTCGTGGATCTATGAGAGCAATGACAGCGGTCCCTCATCTGAATCCTCACTACAAAATGGGGAATTTGCTGCTGCAAGGTGATGCCGGCATTGCAATATCGCACAGAAATCAACTAGATACATACCATTGTTCAATGTGTATGTATGGTCGCGTGCTGCTTGATTTATGTTAGAGATCATTAATTAGCAGGTCTAGGAATTAGCTTTCGTAATTTTTACAGAATCTAATTCTCATGTCACTAATAAAATGTGATTTCTTTTGTATTCAGATTGGTGTTTCAGATAGGTGTGAGTCTCAATGCATACTGAATCTCATGAGAGTAACAATTTGGTTCAGATTTATTTTTGATTCAACTAGACGACATGGAGTTCATGTCTTGAGAAATCTATTGTTCAACTAGAAGACATGGAGTTCATGTCTTGAGAAATTACGAAAATTGACTGAGTGGTAGATTTGAGGATGGGAACACAGTGGTATAACATGCACATCAAGATTTTGAATAGAAATTAAATGGCAGCTGGTCAAATTGGGTACTTTTTATGATTTAGGCATTTATTTGGGCACCCAAACCTTTTCAAAAAATTCTGAACAATTCTCCAAAATTATTATTTCAGATGTGCTTCCCTAGGAATTTTTGATTGGGCCAAGTTGTTACTGAAATTTTTTAGTTCCTTTAGAAGCTTTGGTTTTGCCATTTATTTGATAAATTCCTTTAAATTCAAACTTGCTTTGATTTGAATTGGGGTTCAGTTTGGGATGGTTTGAAAGAGCTCGTGGGCTTCAGTGACATTGGGTGTCACAAGATCCTAGGGTGGTCCCAGGCCCAGCTGGACCACCCCCTGGGTCCGCCACTGGCCATTCCTGGCAATCGCTTTGAAGCAACGGCATGGCACCAGAAAAGTAGAAAATACGGCGCAATACAGCAGCGGCAGTGCTTCAGCCACTTTTAGGGGAGGCATGGGCCGCGAGACTGGGTTAGAGAGGTAGCAGGCTAGGGGGCCGAGTCCTGGCCTGATTCCAATTACATGGTGAAATCGAGCTTTTTTTTTTTGAGTCAGAGAGGGCCACATCCCACCTTGGTCACAACTAAGCTCCGCCCCTGTGGTGTAGGCCGGTAAATAAGTGTTTCCTGAATCATGCCAATTGCCAAGGCATTGAAGGTTTGGTCTTTGATAAACTTTGCTTCGAAGCATGCCAGGTGCCGCGTGAGAGAGAGAGAGAGAGAGAGAGAGAGAGAGAGAGAGCATTCACACGCGCGACAAAGTTCAGAGACAAATCTCCCAAATTGTTCATTAAGGGAAAGCAATCTCAAGTCTGAACTCAAGGAAAATTGTGCGTCAAACAAACTGCAACCTGATCGATGAACTCTTGTCTTTTGTCTGGAGTTCTTTCAAAGCTAATGCTTCCTGTCACTGCTGAATGTACCACACTATCTCAGCACAGTAGGTGGTACGAAGTGTTTTATGTTTCATACAGAAAGGAAGCGTCATTTATTGGACAACGGTTGCTACTTGGAGTAAAACAGGGGCATCTGATGCATCATTCTCTGTCATGTGCGTATATCATGCTATATATGGCATACTCATATCTCTTGCAGGCCACTCAAAAGTCAAAACTAACATTTGGTTCCTTATATATGGAACACATTTGTCCTAAGGAACAGTATTCAGAAAACCTCTCCCTCTCTGAAGGTTCATGCTCATGATAACAATCTAGAATGATGTGGTTCCTAAAAAGAGTCGAATCTTATGTATTATAGACAAGGAAAGATGATTTAAGTGGTCAGTGGCCGAATTCCACCTTTCAGCTCAATTCTAAATGCTAGATTGACACGCATCATGTTTATTATCAACTCTGAACACCTATTACATAACACCAGAATTCATAGCAAAAATACATATGGCATGCAGTGTACTCTTTTTATAGCAAACTGATTGAAGCCTCAACGCCTGACACCACATAATGCATTAATTTGCAAAACTGATCACTCAAGAGTGCTGGGACGGAACAAATCACAATATTTTCTGATACAGGACGCTTATTAGTTGTCGGGCACCACGACTGAGAATTGGCATCCATCCAATGTATAACAGTTCTAGAAAGATATGAGCCAAAGATAACTCTTAACGGAGAGTGACAACAAAAATGCAGGATAGAGTTATCCTTCTCGCTACTCATAACTGTTGCTGATCCCTGAACTCCGCTAACTTACTTCTGATGAATTCTGCCACATGAGGCTGAACAACATGTGTCGAGTCTAGCATGTGCAAGATGAACCTCTCCGATGCAGGCATAGAAGCATTCAGATTAACAGCGACCTGCTCGGATTCAGACCGCCCGGAGGCACGATAGTCATGAACTGGCGGCTGCTTAAGGAGACACGAAGCCGAAGGAGCTTCGCTACCATCGTGATCTGTGATTGCACGGCGAGAATACGTCTCTGCGATTATCCGCCGCTGCGGCCGCATGCACGTGGATGGCACCTGTTCGTCGAGCAACTGGGGCTTCTCCTCCTTCCCACCGTGGGTGCATCTGTATTGAGATTTGTGACTAAATCTATCCCAGCTCGTATCGTATGTATATGTGCATGCCCCTTACAATTCAACCTTTATTCTTTTCTTAGGGTTTATTGATCTATCCAGAAAATGACTAAGAAAAATCGCTAGAGGGTTCAGTGTGCAACATTGAATGATCTCTCTTAGCCTGTCAGCCCACCGTAATGACATGACATGCTACCCTTGTGACATAATACTACATCATTGTGCAGGTCCCGATGATGATGAGTTCAGTGTTGAGATACACCACGTAGGATTTCTCTATGGAGCTGAAGGCAGCAGGACATATATTGATGATAAGGTCCATCGGTATGACCATTGTGAATCAGATTCTTACTCACTCCTGTGAATTTATGATTTTATCGAGGAGCTATAGTACGGTCAAGCACAGTGACTGAGTGGAATGCCAACATGGAGAAAATGAAATCACTCAACAACGATCCTTAAGAAATCCCTCCTAATTAGTGGTGCAGAGCCTTTTTTAGTGAGTTCCCCAAGTGTGACATTTATTAAACAACAACTCTGAGGTCTTTAACAATTAAGCATTCTTTTAGACAAGTTCGTTTCATTGCAATGCTTATTTAATTGTGACTCGTTATAATTTCAATTCCAGGTATATTCTTGATGCTAGGTGTTTGCCCATCTTATCAATGCTACAAAGGATAAAGGACCAGATGATGCCCATCTTATCAATCCTAGGATATACACAAAGCAAAAGGAGTGCGAGGAATGGCCTGGAGTCTTATGTCCAAAGATAAAGAAAAAGGTTGAGAAAAACTTAGTATCAGCCAATACTTGCTATGCTTTACCTGCTGGGATGGGGTGTTCCAAGCGACAGATAGAGACTTACAGTACATTGTTGGAATAAGGGTGATGCGCTGTGACTGCAAGAGATGGCAACTAAAAGGAATTCCATGCAATCATGCTACCTCATGCCTGAGGCATGAAAGGATCAAGCCAGAAAAAAAGGTACCGTTCTGCTACACCATCAAAGCATACAAGCAAGCTTATGGATCGGACATCATGCCTGCGAGAGACAAAATTCAGTGGGAAAATTCAGAGAGAGAGAGAGAGAGAGAGAGAGAGAGAGAGAGAGAGAGAGAGAGAGAGAGAGAGAGAGAGAGAGAGAGAGATAGATAGATAGACAGACAGACAGACAGACAGACAGACAGATAGATAGATAGATAGAAGTTCAGAGACAAATTTACCAACTTGTTCATTCAGGGAAAGCAATTTCAAAGTTCAGAGCTCATATGGCATACTCATATCTCTTGCAGGCCACTCAAAAGTCAAAACTAACATTTGGTTCCTTATATATCGAACACATTTGTCCTAAGGAACAGTATTCAGAAAACCTCTCCCTCTCTGAAGGTTCATGCTCATGATAACAATCTAGAATGATGTGGTTCCTAAAAAGAGTCCAATCTTATGTATTATAGACAAGGAAAGATGATTTAAGTGGTCAGTGACCGAATTCCACGTTTCAGCTCAATTCTAAATGCTAGATTGACGCGCATTTTGTTTATTATCAACTCTGAACACCTATTTCATAACACCAGAATTCATAGCAAAAATACATATATATGGCATGCAGTGTATTCTCTTCATAGCAAACTGATTGAAGCCTCAACGGCTGATGATGGATGATGTCTGATCATTTGTGGTGATTGAATCAACAGAAGAATTGGATGTGAGGGTTAGATTTTGTCAAGTTCAACATGCATACAATAGAAGAATTAGATGAAAGTAGAAGAGGCAAAATATGCCTGACCGATTCCTGTGAAGAAAAGTAGATGTCAGATATATGATCTTGATTAATGATTGTGTGGTGGTACTACATCAAAATTTGTTTTGCATGTAGGATTAAATTATGCAAACCTGATGATGGATGATGTATGAACGTTCCTGATGATTGAATCAGTAGAAGAATTATATGTGAGGACTAGAATTTGTCAAGTTCAACATGCATACAATGGAAGAATTAGCTGAAAGCAGAAGAGGCAAAATATGATCGAGAATCATCCATACAGAGCAAATGCATTCAAGTTCACAATCATAGAAGAGGCAAAATATGATCCCAAACGTTTCACAATTATAAACTGAATTTTAACATTCAAGTTCCACGATTTCACTTCAAATTTGAGGCAACGAACTGTAGAATATGCGTACAGAGCAAATGCAGTTCTCTTTTTATAGTGCATGTCTTTTTTGTCGGGCGAGCTACAGTACTCACAGAGACATCAGAAAACAGAGTAGGTACCGGAAACAAACATGTCTCACAACTTCACTTGCCACTTACCTCCAATACGCCCCTTCTTTCTATGCTGATGACCCATTGCCATCTCCCCCGGTAAGGGAGGTAAGGTAACAGATCCGATCCATTGCCACCTCTGGAAGCTCCCATGCGGATTGGGGCACAACCAAGGGATGCCTTCCGGGACGTCCCCAGGGATCAGCTGTGCCCTCTTCTTCTCCATGTCGACCTAGTACATAAACCTCTGTTGATCGCCGTCGAAGAAGGAAACAAAGAATATGACCCTACTCTTCTCACACACCCCCAAAAGGTACACGCTCGCCGGGTTGCGCAGCACGTATGGTTCCAATACGAGCATCATGTCCTTTGCTTCCTTCCATCTTCTGCCGCTGCAGTTGTATTGGTCAGGGACAAGGACGCGCACTCCAATCTTGTTCCAGTTTGCAAAGTTTTCTCGGTGTACCCATGCCTCCACTAAGCCCAGCTTTCCGTCTGACGAGGCAGTGATCAGGCGGTTGTTGACAATCTTTCGCTCTTCGGAGAACCAGCCCCGGTACATTGGAAGAAACTGCAGCCTCGCCTCCAGTGTGTCGACGCAGAGGCTAACCACCGCTTGATTGGCCTGCCCGAACACAGAGCCCCCACTGGCCACGGCGGCAGCGTTCCTGTACAGCTGGTTGAGGCGTGTGCCGCTTAGTGTGGCGCCGGTGACCTTGCTTTCCGATGCCCATGCACCGGTCTCAAACGAATAGAACTGGCACGCCCTGAAGTTGTAGCGGCGGTAGATTATAATCACCGGGAAGGCGGATCTCGAGCGCAGTGGATTGGCGGCGTTGGAACTGAGGTCATCTGCGGTGAGCAGTGTGCAGGCGTAGCACCCCAGCTTGTCCTTGTTGGAGAGCGTCGGGAGGATGCGCACATCTCAGGTCATGGGGTTGACCACGGCGAGCCTGAGGGCGGCGCCGCGAGACCTGCGGTGGAGCTCGAGGAGGAGGAATCCTTTCCGGGAACACAGGATGCGCGCGGACCTGAACACCTCGCCATCGAAGAGCACGTCGAAGGAGGCGTCGGGGAAGCGCAACGTCGTCAGCGGGATGAACCGCAGGGCGCTGCGGTCGGTCTCCTCCGGCGACTTGTGGAAGAACCCGACGGCAAGGCCGGTGGCGCCGCGATGGGCCTCGGACCACTACAGGAAATTGCCGTTTTGCCGTGTGCCACGCGCACACAGCGAAGCCAGTGAAACACTCGGCAACCCTTTTGCCAAGTGCAACACTCGGAAAAGGGCACACAAGGAAAAATACTCGGCAAATGCACGATTTGCCGAGTCTATTCTGTCGGGCACTCGGAAAAGCTTTTTCCGAGTGTATAAACGACCCTTGGCAAACGAAAAACGAACGGACGGCGGCTGACGACGTAACCACTTCGCCGTGTGGCGAAACGGGACACGGCAATGCTTTGCCGAGTGCGCCCGCGGCAGGTACTCAGCAAAGCGTATCCA
This sequence comes from Eragrostis curvula, assembly GCA_007726485.1. Classification (NCBI taxonomy): domain Eukaryota; kingdom Viridiplantae; phylum Streptophyta; class Magnoliopsida; order Poales; family Poaceae; genus Eragrostis; species Eragrostis curvula. The sequence continues at coordinate 5,662,251 of CM017445.1, read as the reverse complement.
CTTTTCCGAGTGCCCTGGTCACTACGCTCGGCAAAGCGTGTCCACTTTTCCGAGTGTCATGGTCATTACGCTCGGCAAAGCCTCACTGCTTTGCCGAGTGTGTTGGTAAATGCACTCGGCAAACCTATTTGCCAGAAACAGTTTACTTTGCATTTGCCGAGTGTCATGGTAAATGCACTCGGCAAATCTGTTTTCCAGAAACAGTTTTAATTGTATTTTCCACGAATTCAATTGACAAACACGCAGGCAGATAATATATATGACAACTAGCATCCAATTGACATCCACATCCACATCCAAATCATCAAATGGTCCATAAATTCTCAAATTGTCCACAATTCAACAAATAATACATATATAATTCACATATAGTCCACAAAGTACTCACAAGTCCACAAATAGTCCATAAACACTCATAAGTCCACAAATAGTCCACAAAGACTCACAAGTCGACATAAAGTAGTCCACACATAGTCCACAACATAAATCACTGGGGGGTGGGGGTGGGGGTGGGAAAAGATTGCGAGCTGCCGATAGATCAAGGTCCAACCGCAGCATTCGACCCCGCCGATTGAGACAGATGCTGCACAAAGGAAGATATATATATATATATATATATATATATATATATATATATATATATATATATATATATATATATATATATATATATATATATATATATATATATATATGTATATGTATATGTATATGTATAACATTTGTGATACAACATGTATATATAGCAGAACTCCATAAGTTTTCTAAGTCTCTAAGTTTTCTAAGTCACTAATTTTTCTAATTTTGTCTAAGGTAGTTGTCAAAAGACTCACCGGAGAAATGGGGGGATGAGGAGCCCAAGGCATCTGTGGTGGCAAAGGGTGACCTATCGCCACGAAATGATTCTGGAAGAAGGTGTACATATCCGACATCTGCTACGACACCTGCTGCGACACCTGCTGCGCCATATTCGCCTCGAGTTGCTCCCGTTTGATCCTCTCTTCCTTAAGTTGCGCCTGCAATATTCAATCAAATGTTAAACTCGAGTGCATGCATATCAATGTTAAAAATGAACGAACGATGAACGTAACAGTAATAACCTGCAGCTGTTGTGTAGTGGTCGGTCGTTGGCGTATGCTCGGGCCACCGCTGCCGCTCCGTGCTCGAATCTAGTAGAGCAAGGGAGTACTGGCCGTGTCGATTACGCTGTCACCGGGATAGAACCGCCCATGCCTCTTGCCTCCTCCAGCCCTCATGACGACTTCTCCATCAAGGTCGTGTGACCTTGGATTGAAGTCTGTCCCATGGACCTCCTTTGCCACCTCTGAGTACGAACTGAGGCGGCTATGGACGCTCGGATTGCTGTACGCCTTGGGCGGGTCGTCCGGGTTGTACTGGATGTTCGCCGTCGCCTTGCCCTTGTGGGACAAAGCATAAGCCTCGAACGTGTTGATAGGCTCGCCACCATGATGCGCCGCCTGGAGAAAATAAAAGATGATTAGAAATTATGCATTATTGAGCGTGAGAATAAATTAGAAATGATTTGACATACATATCTGGCTGCATATTCGTTGAGGCTAAGACTGCCCTGGTGGTGTGCTGCACCTGGCATCATCAATCAACGCTCTCGGCAAGCGCTGTGCTTCTCCTCCCAACCCTCGGTGCACCACTGGTTCACCTTGAGCTCGCAGCACTGAGGGTGTGGTGCCATCCACCACGGAATCGCCTGCATGTCATCAAGAATTGACATATAACAAGATCAAATTAAACATACTTAATCTAATGCAAGCTTGATCTATATTTACCTTAATGTATTCATCCCTTGCCATCCTCATGTTCACTGCCTCCTTATTAACCCTCACATTCCTGTCGGCGTGGGATTCAACGATGGCCTGGACGCGCGCCTCGTATAGCATGTCATACGTGTTGTATCCAATCATTATTTCAAGAATGTTCAATAAATGCGATGTGTTGAGCAATGTAGTGAGGAAGACTTACCCACAGCTCCATGATCATCCGCTCCATCTTGTTGGTGAATACCCTGCGACTTGTATCCGGAAAGTCGGGAACGGCGGTGTAGTGCTCAAATGTTTCGCACGGCACTATTCTCTCGGCAAGCAGAATCATTCCAGGGAAGTGGGAAGTGCTGCCTGCACAAGGTACCCAAGATGCCGTTGACCTTCCGTCTGTGAATACCCTCGACGACTATGTCCCAATTCCTGCCAAAATCATTAAGATAAATTATTAGTATCAATTATAATTTAAAATATATGAAATGAAAGGGTATTGACCACATATAAAGCAACTTACTGGGGAGGGCGGGGGCGAATCATCGGACGACGGTCAAAAGGTATCGGCCGCCTTGGGAGGGTTAGGGACCTCGCAACCGAACAGGCACCACTAGGCCCTCAGCCCCGTCCTCGCCCTCCTCTCCCTCCTCCTCCCCCCCCCCCCCCCCCCTCCTCGTCCTCGCCCTCCTCCCCCTCCTCGTCCTGGCGCTCAGCCTCCTCCTCAGACGATTCCTCAGACGACTCCTCGCGTCTCTGCTCCTCCTCAGACGAAGCCTCAGGCGACAGTGGCCTACCTCTCCCTCGACCTCTCCCTCCACCTCCTCCTCTCCCTCCACCTCTGCGTCCACTACTCTCGGGCTCGTCTCGTCCTTTTTTTCCTTTTTTTGGGTAGAACTTCATCAAGGACCTCTTCACAACACCGCCCCCACCCACCATCGTTCTCCAATCACCTGTAATTAAAACAAGACAATCAATCAGCATACTTTAAAAGAGATAACATAGCATTATTAATAAACAAAACAGAAGCAAAAATAACATAGTATTAAAAATAGTAATTTAATTAGTAAGGATCATACATGTTTTAGAAATAATCATCATCGTCGAGAACAGGTGGAACATTAGTCTCGTCATCAATATCGTGCATGTCGACATAATCATGCACGTTCTCCGAAGCAGGAATGTCATCATCACTGTCCAGATGTAATCGCTCAAGTAATTCTAAGTCCTTCGCATTATCAACCTCATATCCAGCGTCCTCATTGTCTACTTCCATTCCGAATACTTCGGTTAAGTCTATCTCAAAACTCCCTTCTAGCCCATTGTCTTGAAAGAAGTCATCTCCGTCATATGTGTTTGGGTCTATGGTGTAATCGGCATCATTTGAACAGGTAGTTTACCATGTGGCGATACCTTGTACACAACATCCCAACCTGCGAGACGTTCGTCGGTTTGGGACGGGTATGAGAGATAATAAACTTGAGTTGCCTAAGTAGCCACGATATAGACATCGTCTCCTGGTAAGACGGATGACTGTTGAATTTCGACTAGCCCAAGATTAGGAGTCCGTCTCACTACCTCCGAGTCAAACCAATGGCATTTGAAAATGACAGGATTAAGAGGTTTGCAACCAGGAAACGAGATTTCATATATCTATTCAATTCTTCCATAATACTCGAGACCGTCATCGCCGGGCATAAAAACTCCGGTATTTGTGGTTCTTCGGTTAGGACGACTCTGCTCGTAGCTTGTTGTATGAAAGCGATATTCGTTGACGTCATAACCGTTAAATGACCTGACCCTATAGGCACATGTATTGGAAACTTGTCTCAACTCGGCACTCATGGACACATCAGTTTGGCCCTGCAAGATAGAGCAGGATAGGTCATTAATTAAGAGCAATTAACTTACCGCATGTCAAACTAAGTACGAGCTAAATCGGACAATACCTTCTGTTTGAACCAAGAAATGAAATCGGGGTTTCCATTTCCCTCACCCTGTCTAAGTAAGGTCTCAGTTTCGTTCGATGTAGGTTTCCTTGATGAACGCCAGAATTGATGAATAAATTCCCTGTGCCATCAAGGAACAAGATTAAGGGGGTTTGATGTAGAAGAGTGACTAACTCGAAAAGAAGTTTGTTGAGAACTTACCGCATGTACGGCTCCACTTCATCAAGGTTGGTCAACACATATAGCATGATCATGCGCCACTCTTCATATTTCAATCTCTTGTTCTTCGCACCACTTGCACTTCCGAGTTGACCTTGGAAAAGGCTCAGGGTAGATTCATTTTTGGCAGCATTGTAACGGGGAGGTGGATTATGCACGCTAGGAAGGTTGTCAGCATAGTATTTTGTTGTGAAGTTTGACACCTCCTCGAGAATGTAAGCCTCTGCCATGGAAGCTTCAATTTTGCATTTATTTTTACATTTAGTTCGAAGAACCTTTAGACATCTCTCAATTGAATAGCACCAACGGTTCTGTACAGGTGTTGGCAGTCCTAAAGCCTAACAGAAATAAATCCGCAAGTGTACGGATACCGATGTAGCTTTCACCCAGGAGTATTCCTAAGGTATCGAAATCCACAGGGAACGAACAGTGTACTAATGCTCGAAATCTATGCAGAATATCTGTAAACAGGGGCACACTAAGCAGGGAATGAATGCAGTAAAAGTGATAGTCCTCTGGCCAGGTAATCTAATGCAAGGTATTAAATAACTGAGCAATTTGATAAGGTTCTTTCTATATCATCTACTTCGGGGCATGGCCGCCGCCAAGACACGCAACGCGGTAACTAGGTTCAATGTATCCGGTCAACAGACCGATTCTAGGCCCTACACATTCAACCCGAACGTGGTGGACTACAGACACAGGTACAGCTGTCACCTGTACTCGCGGCTACCACAACATCCCGTGGGGTTGAGGGCAATTCAGGATAAATCAAAGTATAAACACCACGTTTACACCTATCATTCATACTAGCGACTAGCATATTCCTAGAGCTAGCATGTAGTAAATAAGAAATACTTACTACACACTTAAATCCCATAAATGTTAAAGAAGGTACCTTACTTTATTGCTCAATAAATAATATCCTTACATGTTACCCGGCCTGGAAGACTAGGGGGACTACTCCCAGGCGGAGTACATACCCGAGGCGCCGAAGAAGAAGAGCTCCGGCATCTCCGGAGCTTCCGCCCTTCCTCCGACCCTCACTCACTCACTACTCTACTAACCGCTCGACAGAGCTTCGCTACTGGAAATGAATCTAAACTTGTGTAACTCAAGGTGCCCGTTGTTCTGGAGCTGGAGAGGGGTATTTTATAGGACCCTCAGCACCGGGGGGTTCTTATAGCAGAAGATTGAGTGACGGGCCCGCAAAGCTTGGCCGGTCGGCCCTCCATTGTGGTGGTTGGCCACCGCCTTCCGCGTGGATGCTCCAGATGCACTCTTGCTGTCGGTTTGGAGGTCGATTACTTGCTGGGGGCGGCAGAAGTGGAGTAACTGTCAAGTTTAGGCCCAAAAGGCCCACTTTCTGTATGTCGGTTGTTCATCCACGTAAACGGCACTTGGGCTTGATGTTTTGGAGTGTATGTAGCCCACTGGAGGAAGCTCAGGCCCAAAGGAGACAGAAGTAGGCGGGCCGGCCGGCCAGACAATTTCTGGTTTTTGTCAAATCTTCTACGGGCCATAACTTCTGCTCCTGATCTCCGAATTGGGCAAACTAAAAGTCCATTTTGGCTATCTCGGAGAGGGCTTTTACATGGTGAGGTCAAATGTAATATTTGGATAATTTATCTTCATGACCAAATCACTCCTTTGTTTATAGTTTGTGACGATTTTCCTTCATAAATAATCCTACAATCAAAATATCACCAAAACTTGTGGAAAACCATTAGTCCATAAAAAGTATTCATTTTATTCTTGGTTTATGGCCATTATAAGCTGGTGTTGGCGGTAAAAAGTGGTCGTTAAGGACCGCCAACAACACCCCCCCCCCCCCCCCAGACTTAGATCTTTGCTTGTCCCGAGCAAAAATATTTGAACCAAAGAAAAGACATCATCAAGGAGTTATGGCAAAGTTATTTCAACAATTGCTTCAGGCTCACTATGTGGAAGTGGCTAAAGCTCATTGTCTTCAAGAGTTGAGAGACTGAATAGCAATAATCAAAGATTCTTTCAAACTCAAAATCCCTCGGGTTTCAAAAACTTCCCCCCTTTCTTGTATCACAAAATTCATAACATGAGTCACTCAATGTGGTGAAAAGCCTTTCTTCACTCAAAAGATATCTTCCCTATCTCTAATAGACTTGTATATGGAGCTTGGTAGGGAGAGCACAATCTTTTTGCAAAATTTTTGTAAGGCTAAGAAAGAATTCTAAAGAGAATATTGCACATCCTCATTTGTTCAGTCAAGAGTAGAATTGATGCATGTGATGGGGGAGACAATGAACTCACACTCCGGGAGAATTTTGATCTAAATCATGCCCACTTTGAATTTTTTGAAGTGAGCCATAGTGCCCCTTTTTTTTTGTTTTTTTGACATCAGGGAACTCTCTCTTCTTTCATGCTTTTGGGGGCATGCCCATAGAGGCAAAAACTCTTTGAAGATGAAGAATTCGCTTGAATTTTGATTCAAGCAAATTATCTAGTGGAAGCATTCGAGAACCCATGCGAAGGATAAACACTGAACTTTGAGGAGTGCATTTTTCTCAAGAGAATTAAATCTTAACCGAACTCATAGCAGAAAGATTGGCTTTTGAGGAGTTCATACCTATGCATATATATATTTTTGGCTCTAATAGGCTTTTTTCAAAGGAATTTTGTGACAACAAGTCCGAAGGAAAATTGAGATTCCCAAGGAGATCAAGAGCGTCCTTAAACTTTATTTTTGTGAGCAAGAAGAAATAGTGAAATAATAATGCCATGAAACTGATGATATGAAAGAATTTTAATTTGTTTATCTTTGGAAATAATTTTGTTTTGTTTTTAGGGTATGTGAAATAGAGTAAGGGGCTATGGTAATAATATCAGAAAAACTTGGACCTGATTGGAGCTTGATCAAGGCCGGCCGGCATGGGGTGTGGACCGGCCGGTGTGGTCCCTCCCTTGTCTCCTCTCTGTTTCCTCATGACAGTGCGCCATTATGTGTAGACAATTTTGTTCCCGCACACTCGGGAAAACGTGAGCATATAAAGGTTGGTTTATGTGGTTGCCCACATAAACAACCACGCAATTTAATACAACACTCACATTAACATGTAGGTATTTTTTTATATAAAAATAATGAAAAAGGTAGGATAAAAGGAAATAATGCTGGTTTAAGGTCATAGCTAGACCGTAGATGAAGATATTTTTATCCTTGAGTAAATTCGAGGACATCTACTTCCTCGAGAGCAGGCATGGAGGGTTCTAGGAACATTTTTAACCGCTGTCCGTTTACCTTAAAAAGGCTTCCATCGTCGCTCTGGAGAGTGACGGCCCCATGTGTGGAAGTTTCCACAACAGTGTAAGGGCCATTCCATCTACTACGAAGTTTACCATGGCCAAATATTTTAATTCGGGAGTTAAAAAGTAGTACCTTATCTCCTGAAGCGAAGTGCTTCTCTAGGGTGCGCTTGTCGTGCCATCTCTTAGTTCTTTCCTTGTATAGCTTGGAGCTATGGTACGCCTTCTCCCTCCATTCTTCAAGCTCGCCAGTTTGATTTTGCCGCTTGACTTGGGATTGATCTCAATCCATGTTCCATTTACGGATTGCCCAATATGCCTTGAACTCCAGTTCGACAGGTAGATGGCATGTTTTCCCATATACCATGTGGTATGGGGTCATGCCAATGGGTGTCTTATAAGCTGTCCTGTAAGCCCATAATACTTCGTGCAATTTTGCTTTTCCAGGACCTTCCCATCTTATTAATAGTCTTTTGGAAGATACTCTTGATTTGTTTATTCGAAGTCTCCGCTTGACCATTGGTTTGTGGGTGATAGGTTGTTGCTACTCTATGTTCAATTCCATATTTGTGTAGCATTTCCTTGAAGGTTTTATCAATGAAATGTGAACCCCCATCGCTAATAATCACCCTTGGTGTGCCGAACCTTGGGAAGATGTGTTCTTCGAGCATTCTCTTTGAGTGGGTGGAATCTGCACTGCGGCATGGCATTGCTTCTACCCACTTTGAGACATAGTCCACTGCCACTAAGATATATTCATAGTTATCCGACTTCAGAAAGGGTCCCAGGAAGTAAATGCTCCATACATCAAAGATGTCGATTTGGAGATTATTTGTAAGGGGCATTGCATCTCGGGCGTTGATTCCTCTGTGTCTCTGGCAGCGAGGACATCTCCGTACATATTCTTTCATGTCTTCATATATGGTTGGCCAGTAGAATACACTCTGCCAGACTTTAGCATTGGTACGGAATGCTCCATAGTGGCCCCCATGTGGCGAAGAGTGACATATGTCAATGATCTGCATACCTTCGCATATGGGCACACATCTTCTAAGTAGACCATCAGAGCAGACTTTATATAGATAAGGATCATCCCACAGATGGTGTCTGCTATCCCTGATGAGCTTCTTCTTGTCCTCCCCTGGTGGTATGTATCCTGAAACAATATAGTTAACGATACTTGCATACCATGGGTCGGTGCTTGTTATCTTGAGTAACATGTCATCTCTCAAGTAGTCGTTGATGGGTAGTCCATTGGAATCTTCAACTTGTAGACGAGAGAGATGATCGTCCACTGTGTTTTCTACTCCTTTTCTGTCTCTGATTTCTATGTCAAATTCTTGGAGTAGTAGAATCCATCGGATAAGTCGTGGCTTTGCATCCTTCTTAGTTAACAGGTACTTTAGGGCTGCGTGGTCAGAATAAACTATCACTTTTGCGCCCACCAAGTATGACCTAAACTTGTCAATGGCATAGACTACTGCTAGCAATTCCTTCTCTGTGGTGGCATAATTGAGTTGTGGCCCTGTGAGAGTCTTGCTTGTATAGGCTATGGCATGATGCTTCTTATCCTTGGTTTGTCCCAGCACTGCCCCAACGGCATAGTCGCTTGCATCACACATGATCTCGAATGGGAGCTTCCAATCCGGAGGCTAGATAATGGGGGCTGAGATTAATGCTTGCTTAAGCTCATTAAATGCCTCCATACACCTCGTATCAAAGATGAAAGATGCATCCTTGGCTAGCAGACTGGTGAGAGGTCTGGCTTTCTTGGAGAAATCTTTTATAAATCTCCTGTAGAACCCAGCATGCCCCAGGAAACTTCGGATCCCTTTTATGTTCCTCGGGGGTGGAAGTGATTCAATGACTTCAATTTTGGCCTTGTCAACTTCTATCCCTCTGGCAGAGACCTTGTGTCCTAAGACAATCCCCTCAGTTACCATGAAGTGGCATTTCTCCCAGTTTAGGACTAGATCGGCTTCCTTGCATCTTTGTAGCACCTTCTCTAAGTTTCGCAAGCACCCATCGAATGTCTCTCCATAGACAGAGAAATCATCCATTAATACCTCCATTACTTTCTCGACAAGATCTGAGAAGATAGACATCATGCATCTTTGAAAGGAAGCCGGTGCATTGCATAATCCAAACGACATCCTGCGATATGCAAATGTGTCATAGGGACATGTGAAGGTTGGGACATGTGAAGGTTGTCTTGTCTTGGTCATCAGGATGGATAGGAATTTGATGATATCCTGAATAACAGTCGAGGAAGCAAAATAATGAGTGCTTTGCCAGGCGTTCGAGCATCTCATCGATGAAAGGAAGCGGGTAATTATCTTTTCGTGTTGCCTTATTCAGCTTCCTGTAATCGATGCACATTCGCCACCCAGTCACTGTGCGCTGAGGGATTAATTCATTCTTCTCATTTTGCACAATGGTCATCCCTCCTTTCTTTGGCACAACCTGAACAGGACTGACCCATTGACTGTCTTGTACTGGATAAATAATCCCTGCCTTGAGTGGCTTCAAGATTTCCTTCTTCACTACTTCTCTCATGGCATTGTTAAGATGTCGTTGGTGTTCACGAACAGGCTTGTGATCAGGTTCCATTGGGATTCTATGTGTACAAAACTGTGGACTAATCCCTTTGAGGTCTCCCAGTGAGTAGCCTATTACTGATCGATATTTCTCCAGCAAGGCTACTAGCTTCTTCTCTTGTGCCATGGAGATCTTGTCACTGATATTTATTAAGTAGTAGAGATGGAAATAAAAGGAATGTCTAGACATTTTTGAAAGTTCACTTTTTACATAATCCTGATTTTCTTTTTCAGTTTTGAACATGTACTGAGATAGGCGCAAAGCTGTGCTTCGGAACAGTACTTCATGTACGTTCGTGTCCAGAATGGCACATTGGTGCAGTAGAGTTAGAGGGTGGTCGTTGCATGGGGTTTAAAATTTAGAGGGAAGAATCTTGTCATTTAAATGTATTAAATAAAGTTTAATTACAAAATTAACTGCAGAACCCCTGGTCTAATTCGCGAGACGAATCTAACGAGGGTAATCAGCCAGAACCTGACAATCAGTCTCCACAATTAATCGTTGAACACCTCTTTGGATAGCAAACAAGATTCCATCTCTGCATTGCAAGAGCCTCCATTGTAAGAGCAGAGAAACCATGATTGTACCGTACAGAACTAGCACCATGAAAAATTTCTAGGTGATCACAAGGAACCATTCCAGTTGCGTCGGTACAATTTTCGACAGTGGAGGCACCATCAATGCTGCACGAAGAAACTTGACTATATAAGGGTTTATTTTTTACATTTTGCATTTTCCGCCGACACTTCTGCCATGATAAATGTGGCATGAGCATGCCCCTATTTATTTCAGCTTCTGCTACCTTTTCAGCTGGAAAATGCAAAAGCTGAAACAAACAAGGTTCTAAAAAGCTGGTTTGTCGAATGCTGAAAGATCAAGATATGAAATAACAGGCAACTTTTCAAAAAGCTCAAAAGTCCCAGACCAAACAAATAGGGCCTAAAACTACTCCCAGTGCATCACATTTTTCTAACAGATCGACGTGCATGCCATCAAATTGCTCCAACAAATTTTAACTTGCTAACAATGCCACTTTCCTCTCCGCTTGCAATTTATACGACATGGGACCATCTCAAACATCTGCGCACCACCAGAATGGGACATCCCTTGCCATGGTTCACATAAGTGCCAAGCTCCCTGTTCTGCTCAAATTCCCAATACATGTACGATCCATCATTAATTCCAACGAGATTTCTCCCTCAAATTTCTTGTTTCAATTAGATGCATGTACGATCCATCTTACTTATCTTCTTATTTTCCTCTTAGGATGCTTTTTTTTTTATACAATTTAGAGTTTACCATGCTGAAGTATTTTTCTAAGTAGTTTCCATAACATGGCGTGAAGAAGGGCAGCTCCTTTTCGAAAAAAAAAAGTGAAGAAGGGCAGCTATATATCAGTGACGAGGAGTGTTGGACTGTTTATTACGGCAGCATTTACTTCAGCACAACCAACCGAGTACGGTGTAGACTGAAGAAAGCTGGCCATCTAAATATTTCAGGAGATGAATATAGGATAAACAATACAACTGTTGAATTTTTGTCTTTCCGCTTGTTTGAAAATTTGCAGCCTTGTTAAATGGGTTGGTATCCAGGCACCGATGACCGGTTGAAACCGGCTGCTTCAGCTAGCTGCACAAGTTTTGGCTGCTCAATGTATTTTGCTTTCGTAATTCATCATATTTAAGAACTAATGTAGAAAGCCCAGCTAATTTTAATACACAAGAGGATAATAAATGATGAAAACCAGAAAAAAGTGAGGCTCATGAGCACAACATTCTTCAAGTTCTGTTCATTTTTGCCAAACTTTACAAAGATGCATGGCAGGAGTTCCAGATCGACAGAGCTTGTTAAATAGAAACACAAAAAAGACTAAACTAAGAAGGCTACACCATGCCTTGATTCATCTGGTGAGGTTGAATCCCTCTCGGTTTTGTTAAGCACCTCCCGAAAACTGGAACTAAGGTTTAACGTTGTATTGACCTTCCACTTCCCACACTGAACAATCTCGCGTTCCTTTTTTTCTTACCGGCTTCTTTCAGGGATGAGGGGATAATAAGTCTCAGTTTTTTTTTTTGCGAGGAATAAGTCTCAGTTTTGGTGCTCGATAGATGAAGAGTTAATGTAGAACACATGATAAATTCTTAACTAGATCAAATGAGAAGGGAATATACCTTAATTAATAAAAAATTTACCATTCTACTTCAAGATCACTAAAACTGTTTTTTTATAATTTATCAGGTAGTTATCATCTAAACGCTGATTACCTAATTTGAACATCTCCACTAAAATGTTACAGCGGCTACCGTCCTACAATCTAATACCTAACCCGGAGAATACCTCAGCATGCCAATGTACCAGAAGATTTTACAAAAAATGTTGACTTATTTCTTGGTCGCCTACACACGATCAACCAGTAACCTAACACCGATATTCGAATGCCAGTGGCAGGAACCTGAGCCAACTTGTCAAAGTGTTGGAATCATTTTCCTAATGCCCCGCATCCCTAACAATCAGGGGCACAAATATATGTAGCACTTGTGCTCACACAGACCGGACTTGAGACCTATCGACTTTGGGTCACCTTTGTAACGTGTTGGATAATGATGCAGGGGACATTTTATAGGAACCCAGCACACATTTATGCTTTCCATTAACAGATGTTTATAACCAGAAACCACCGTATGCCTTCTATTAAATCGTTTCATTATTTATCCCTCAATCAAACCATAGTCTTTTCAGAAAAAGGTACCTTGTTCCAAATTATCTTTCTGAACAGAACTATCTGTGACATTTTATTAACACATTTAATTATTTTCAACGATCAGCCAATAAGTGACTGATGTAGCTAATAATAAGTGAAGTTCAATTTGAGTGGTCCACATTCAAAGAAATAAGGTACAGATTATGCACAATCAAAATGGAACACCAATCCCGGAGGGAAGCACAAAACAAAGCATATCTTATATACTTCTGTTTCACTGTAGAGAATCCTGCTAGATGGTAAACTGGTTCCCCACCCGCCATGTTGTACAGACAGAATTGTATTATTTCATTATATTGTGTGTATGATTATTATATATACATTTCAGAAAGCCATAAGCTCCTATGGATTAGCTAATAAAGTACAATATTTCGGCTACTTTTGAGTGTCAATAAACAGTTGCTATCTCCCACAAGATTGAGGATTTAGAACCAAAGATAGAATTAATAGACCTTTTCCAACAAGGGCTCAATAAACAATCTTTATACTTGTCTGACGATGGAAGACCATTAATTGAGCTCTTCATGATCTACGGATGCATCAGATGCACTGAGAATAGACCCCCTTTTTTTTGTTTTTTGCAGGTACTTTCCCATTGGTAAGACACATCCGGTGCAAAGCACAGGCTGAGTGCTTCTGTTTATATTGCATTTTTTTTTCGGACAAGCAACAGTGCTCACACGGACACCAGAAAACAGAGCTGGTGCTTTGTCTTGCGGCCTCGCATGCAATTTATGTTCATTCAACCCAATCATCAGCCTCCATCGGTCGCCCTTCTTCTATGCCAATGACGCCATTGCCATCTCCCCCAACAAGGGAGGTCAGGTAACCGGTCCGGTCCATCTCGTACCCGTGGAAGCTCCCGCGCCCCGTGGAAGCCTTGTGGGACGGACGCAGGGATCAGCCACACTCCCTTCTTCTCTATATCCAATACATAGAGAGAGTTCCGTTGATCATAGCAGCCTCCAAAGCAGGCTAACAATAATACCATCCCACTCTTCTCGCAGGGAGTCCGCGTTGCCGCCATGCCCGGTATCATGCAGACAAACATTTTCTGTGCTTCCTTCCACCCACTAGTACTTCCACTTTCGTCGGGGATCAGGAGGCGCACCTGCAATTCTCTGTCAGAGAGCCGTGCATCCACTACGCACAGCCTCCTGTCCGGCGAGGCCATGATGAGGTGGTTCTTCCAACGTTTTTGACTGCGGATGAGATGGCTTCGGTAGAAAGGAAGAAACTTGAGCTTCGCCTCCAGTGTGGCCACACATAGACTGGCCACGGCGTACCTAGCCTGCCAGAACACGGTGCCGCCAATGACCACGGCAGCGGCGTTCATTTGCATCTGGTTGAGGTGCGCGCCGCTAAGCCTGGCGCCGGACACCTTGCGTTCCGGTGACCATATGCCCGTTTCAGACGAGTAGGATTGGCAAACCGTGAGTTTGACGCGGCTGTAGACAATGATCAACCGAAAGGCAGACCTCGAGCACAGCGGGTCGGCGGCGTCAGGGACGAGGTCGTTGTGTCGTACCCCATTTCTGGAGTACTGTGTGCTTACCGTATCAGTCCCTGGATTAGTAGCTGATACGCACACACTTCCACAGAATGATCTCACAACTGCATACTCTTTATTATAATACCAAGTCTCATACAAGCCTTTATATTACAAAAGGTCTTTTACAATGGCCAAAGGCCTTATCACGACACAAGCATCACATTGGAGTGCCACTGAGGACCGTAGCACTGCACTACAACTACTGCAACGGAAGACGGAAGCGACTCCACTCCAACAGGCAAACTTGCGGGCAGGCTGAACCCTACTCTTCTTCTCCATCGGCTTGGAAATCAAACTCTGGCTCATCTTCTGAATGGTTGAAGCAAGAGTCAGTACTTAAGGTACTCAGCAAGTCCTAACACGAGGGGTGAGATATGCAAGAGTGTTCACAAGGGCAAGGCTGAGGTTTTTGGTCGCGTTGGCAGAAAGCCATCTTTATGCAAGGTTGTTTTGAAAACAAAACGGTTCAAAAACTAAGTCAGGTATGATTATAAGTTTAGTGGGGTTGGTTGGCCCTGGGAGAGATGCATTCATCCCGCCAGTGCCTCAAGTTTTATCGCTGGCCGACCATTAGCACACGGCTCCAAACCGGTGTATTCCAAAAACACGCCAAGGATAACTCACACAGAAAACTCTAATCATAGTGTGGCCAATGCTTTCGCGTTGTCCAATACCGTGGAACACGGCTATCCGGATAGATTCATAACCTCGGCCGAGGGTGCATAAATTTCCCCACAAGGTGGTCCAATCCGCCCTATCGTCATAGTTTGGACTGTCCCACTAAAGGTTCTGTACCTACTTGGTACCACCACGGCATCCCCCACAGACATCACCAGGGGCTTCACAATCAATAATATGGCCAGATTCACAAATGCCGGATCTCGAACACCCACCAACGAACGAGTCTTCTCCTGGGATTCCGTTGCAATCTCCTGCCTCCGGGGGGTACCGGGTGAGTACTAGTAGGGTGTGGTTCCAATCCCATGCTCATTCATGGCTTGTGGCTGCGCGTAAGGTGCTAGGCAAAGGCGGCACAAGAACCGGTCCTTATACGACCGAACCAGGCATCTTCAATAGCCAATCCTCACGAGGAAAGGCGTCCCAGACATAGCCTCCCCACTGAGGACTACCTCGCCTGATCCCGCCAAAATATTTCCCACTAGGGTTGCACTTATCATTAAACCACCCACTTTTCACATTTACACACACCACCAAGACACACGCATTTTACACGAAAATCATGTAAGCAAGATTAATTAAACACATGGTGATAGTCCTAAGCGGCAAAGCAATCCAACATATCATTAAGTAATTTAATGATGTTGGTTCCTATGGTTAACAAGGAATCAGGATAATCAAGATCAAGGCATGGCAATCAAATAATACTTACGACATTCTAGCATTTAAATCACTTTTAAATACCATGCAAATTTATTTGAAGACAGGCTCTAGATGGGATTATTTTGCAATCATGGGATCAACATGATCAAAGGGAGTTAGGACTTGCCTTCAGCAAAATCTTCTTCTTCTAAGTCCTCGTAATCCGGATCCTCGAGCTCTTCCTCGAAAGCTTGATTGTCTAACGATAAAGGAAAATAAAACTACCGCTTAACAAACAATTAACAAGCAATAAATCAAATAAAATTCCAAACAAAACTAGAGGGAAGTTGATTTTTGGGTGGTATTGAATAGAGTAAGATTTTAGATGAATTTTGGCGCGGGTTTCGCCAAAATTGGAGTTAAAATGATAGCGATATTGATTTTTGAGGTAAAAGAAAGGAAATTGATCAGGATTTGATTAACTTAATTAAGTATAATCATCATCCTAATTTTCCAGAGGGGGACAAGGGTTGCAAAATGGTTAGAAAGGAATATAGGATTTTTGGGATTTTTCTGGGATTTTTCTGATATTGGAAATGTGCTCGAAATTAGTTTCTGTGTACGAATCAGGGTGCACACAGCAATTACAGAACGTGCAAGAGGCTGACATGTGGGGTCGGCGGGGCCGGGTTACTATGCGGCACTGTGCGGTGGGCCGAGTCCACGTGGGCTATGGACCGGCTGGGGTTGCGCGGGGTTCACCGTGGACCGGGCGCACCACGTGGGTGTGGCGACTCGGTCGCACGGGCCCGCGGGCTGACGTGGCGTGCCATGTCGGCGGTCGCCGCGGCGGGGTCGGGATGCGGCGGTGGGGGGGCGCGCGCGTGGCGGCACTCGCCGGAAAGCACGCCGGAGGCGGCTATGGTGGCCGGAGGGCGAGAGCGAGCAGACGGGAAGCATGTACGCGGCGCGGCGAAGCTAGTGCGCCTACAGGTCGACGATGGCAGTGGCTAGCTTGGCGGTGCGAGCTCACCGGAGTGCGGCGGCGCATCGGCGTGTGCGGGGAAAAGAGGTGCGCGCGCGCGCAGGGCTTGTGCGAGAGGTCACGTGCGTGCGCGGGTGTGCGGCGAGGGCAATGCGCGCCTTGGCTTGGCCAGGCACGGTCTGAAGGGCGGCCGGCGCTGGGGAAGAAGGTGGCGGGGGCGGCGGCGCTCGGTGAGATGGATTGCGCGTGGGGTTAGGAGAGGTGAGAGCTAGCGCGAGAGGGAGGGAAAGAGATGGTGAAGCTCACCACGCTACCGAACGGGCAAGAGGGCGATGAGAAGCCGGTCGGCGGCGAGGTCGAGCACAGTGGTTTGGGTTCCGATGCGGATCTCCTCGTACGGGGCACGGCTGCACCAAGGAAGGACACCAGGGCGTCAAGCACGGAACGGAAACATGAGCTCGACGAGAAAAGAGAAGCGAGGCGCACCGGAGAAGAGAGGAGAGCTCACCGGAGTCTCGCCGGATTTGAGCGGAGATTGGGGAAAAGAGCGGTGGGGGCTCGGGAATGGCTGGGGTGAGGAAATGAAAAGAGAGAGAGAAGCTGAGGGCCTCGGTGCTGATTTATAGCCGCCAATAGTGGTTCGTATTTTCCTCGTTGATTTGATGCGCGAAGGCGGTGCGGTGGCCGGACGGGACCGCGGTGACGGCTGCGCGGAGTGGGAGCAGTGTTGGCGACGAGACATGGCTAACATGAGCGGGACTGTGGCTGTCGAGCGCGGAATGGAGCTCGCCGGAAAGCACGAGACTTGGCGCGCGCGTTAAGAAAGGAGAAGGACGACGACGGGACAGGTCAGGAAGGTCGGTTCCGCGAGCGCACGTGCTCCTCGTGGCGCTGAAATGACAAGGCGTCGACGGCCGGCAGCGAGGGATGGGCAGCAGCGTGATTTGCGCCAGCGACGCGAGGTAGACGATGGGGACGTGGGCCCCACCTGTCGGCGACTCGCGCGAAAAAGAAAAAGGAAAGGGGCTCGTGGGCTGGCTCGGGTGGAACTGGGCTGGGGCGTTTCGGCCCACGCGGGAACGGAAAAGAAAAAAAAAGGCTGGGCCGGCGGGAGAGAAAAGAAAGGGGGCGGCCCGATAGAGGGAAAAGATTTGAATTTTTCTAGATTTCGAATTTGAAGGAATTTCAAATTCGAATAAAAGCAAAAACCAAACAAACACTCAAAATAAAAACAATAAACTCCAGAAATGCATATGTTAGGTTTTGTGCATGTTTTCAAAATAAAAAATTTTAAAATTGAGGTGGTTTGGCTATCTTTAAACACACACTTTATTTTAATTTGTTCTAAATTCAAAAAATTTCAAATTTTTAGTGAATTTCAAATGAGGGCAAAATTCGGGGTGTGACACGTTGGCGGTGAGCAATGCGCAGGCGTAGTACCCCGGCCTGTCCTTGTTGGCGAGCTTTGGGAGAATGCACAAGTCCCCGTTCATGGGGTTAACCACGGCGAGCCTGAGGGCGGCGCCGCGCGACGCGCGGCGGAGCTCAACGACGAAGCGGCCATTCTGGGAACACACGATGTGGGTGGGCCAAAACGTCTTGACGTCGAAGAGAGCGCGTCGAGGTTGGAGGCTCCGGGGAAACGAGAGGCCGTCAGACTCAGAGGGATGAACCATGGGACGCCGCCGGTGATCTGCATCGCCATCGGGACCTGGTGGAAGAACCCGAAGGCAACGCCGCTTGAGCGGCGATGGTGCTCGGACGGCGGCGGCGAGCGACAGATGAAGTCGGGCTCGGTCGAGACGAGGCGGAGCCATCGCCGGCAGGTGGCGGCGCAGCGGACGAGGTCGGCCAGGCTCAGCACCAAGTAGGCAAAGATGATGAGGAGGATCTTGTCGGAGAAGGGCAGGCCGTCGTCGTCGCCACCGCGAGTCGACCGCTTGAGGCGCTTGCTGGTGCGCAGAGACAGCCACCCGCCATTGTTTCCATGAGGAAATACTGGTGGTGGCATTCTTCCGAGCTCGCCGCGCCGCCGCCGGAACCATTGTTCGGCGTCGCGATCAGGGAAACGAGGCGCCGCCGCTGCCGCGACGTTCAAGTTTCCCCTTTGTACTCCCTCTTCGTGGGCTTTGGCTGGGCCAAACAAATCCATTCAGAGCCGCTAAAAAAATATATTAACATGAAAAAATATATATAACACGAAAAGTCTAAAGATTTCCAACAGCTAAGATTTCCTCAATGCACACTCGTTGCCCATCTCCAACAGCTAAGTCGCTAAGACTTCGTGAGTTTATGAACCCGCTATTCCGTACAAACGCACACTTGTTGCCCATCTCTCGTCATGGCTCCTCGTCACCTTCTCCTCTGTCTGCATAAAGCGAGTACCTTTTCCCGATACATTTCCGGCATGAAGCACTAGTACCACGCAGAGGAGCTGTCGGAACCGTTCTCCTAATTCCTCGCATCCCACCGATAAACAGGAAATTTCGAGATTTTTTAAAATTCTGACAAAAACAATTTGATTTTTTTAAAAAAGTTTGGACATGATTTCATAAAAAATGGTCTCAAATCTATAAAACATCACGGTTGCATAGGTAAACAAGACAATTTGGATTCATGAAGATGGTCAACAACAAAAATTCGTTGGTACCATTCATTTCGACTTGATTTTGGACCTCACCGGAAAAGATAAAATGTCAGATATTTTGACGAAACTTTGCTGAAATATTTTTCCTAGGCTGGAACAGATTGTCTCCCATTCTCCTTGCACGTCATGCCCGGGTCTGCGCACCAGATCTTGCCTAGAGTTTGATAAAACCCATCGGCAGAGATATGTTTGTCAGATAGGGCCTTCCCGACAGCATACCAATCATCATCCAACGATCTCCGCCAGACCTGCTTCCCCAGCTTGATTCCTCTCCTCTCCACCGACGAGAGGTTCAGTTTCTTCATTGCCTCCTCCAGACCTCCTTTCCCCCGATCGCCCATCGCTGATGCCCACCGAACGGTTAAGAAAACCACACAGTGGACAGGATACTAGCATTATGAAGAGTTTGGTGGATATTTGAGTGGAACAATGAAAACCCGAGATCGGATTACGGGTGAACTTGAGCCACCAAAGATAACGGGTAGCCCCAACCACAATAGTAGTCTTCTATCAGTTCAGTACTTCAGTGAAAATTGATAGTTGTACTGATCATTGATTTTTGTAAGGAGGCTGTGTTGTCATTTAAAAAGGTGATTTGTCACGAGTTTAAAATAAGGTAATGTACCAGCAAACATGATACTATCATCATTCAAACGAAATGTCGATTGCAAGACTCTGAGCTCTTTGTAGATCCTCAATTATGTTAGTCAAGCTCGAGCAGTCTAAGTATTTGTTAATTGTCCACTCACATCATGGAACTATATCCCTGAGATTTTAAGACACAACGTAAATAAATCGTGATCATCGAAGCATATGGATCTTTAATGGCACAAGATACGCATCCTAAGTGCACTCACCAACTAACCTCTCCTTTGCTTGAATCCCCTTCTCCTGAACAAGCCCATAAAAGGCGCGACTTGGCTAGTTGTTAGAAGCAGACACAAACACAACAATGTTAGTGGGTGAGAGCTCTAATGCATGACAGAGTGCACCTTTTATGGGCTTGTTAGAAAGAGGAGGCATCAGGATCTACTTCCCCTCGAACGTCGTGGCCGACAGTAAACCAAAGTGGATGCAATTATTGGATAATTTGAAAATTGGTACACAGTGGCGGATCCAGACAGAAATTGTAGGGGGGGCTGAACCACACAACGACAAAGGGCGATGAGGGTGGAGTGCTACGGTATATACCGTAAAGAAGGCGTCGGTTTGCTTAAAGATTGTGTCAAAGGCATACAATGAGTCGTGTTGGCAACTTGGCTTTGCTTTAACTTGAAAAAAAGATTGAACTACAAATATATATAGATTAATGGCTTAGGCTTTCCGCAATTACTTACCAAACACCAGCTTACCATTCGACCTGTTCGCCTCATAAACATGCCGTGCGACAGCTATCCAAAGGCTCAAGCTATGTTATATTGCACTCGGCTATACATCCTGATTACTTGGTTAGAACATTTCGATGATCTTGCATCCCAGTTAGTTTTTTAGGCAACCATACCACTTGTGGCAATTGAGGACTCCGTCAACACAACACAACCACCGGTATTTTTTTTATTTTTTATTAGAAGTACAACACAACCATCAGTAAACACAGGAGTTTCCTTCCGTTGCCTTCCAAGCCCACTATAGCCTGTCCGGCCCAATGTTGCTCACGAGCCCATTACCCCTTATTTCTTCTTCCTCCAAACTCCAAAGAACGGTTTTCATGAGTTCAGAACGCAGCCATCCGCCATTGCCGTCGAATGGAGCTCGGGGGGTCAACGAGATTAAAACACATAGAAATCACTGGCAGAATGGATTCGTGCGCTTCCTTTCTGCTTGCCTAGCTGCTGAATTTTGGCCTGTTTTGCGTCGTCTTCTCTGCCAACAAAAATGGAGGGGGGGCTGAAGTGGGGGCTCCACTGTCTTCCGGCGAGTAGGGGGGGGTCGAGACCCCCCTGCTGCCCCGGTGGATCCGCCATATGAAACCATATAGCAGGAGTGGCAACACTTCGTCAAATTAGGGAAAGTCTGACCTGGAGCGGCACTACCTCTAGGAGGAACCTGTACCTGATCAACGAGCAGCTAAGGACTTCTTGGCGCTGGTGACATGGTCGGTGCTGAAAGAAGAGGCTCAAGTTCCATGTTTTCACTCCAAATTTGAGCCAACGAACTGTAGAATATGCATACAGTGCAAAGACAGTTCTTTTTCTATAATGCATGTTTTTTTATCGGACGAGCTAGAGTGCTAAGAGAGGCATCTGAAAAGAGAGTCACTTGCCATTTATTTTTCCTCAGCCCCATTGTCAGCCTCGGTCGTCACACGCTCCTTATTCTGTGCTGATGACCTCATTGCCATCTCCACCGGCAAGGGAGCTCAGGAAACAAATCCGGTCCATCTCGTACCCGTGGAAACTCCAATGCAAATTGGGGGACCAACAATTCACGCCTTCTAGGATGTCCACTGGCATCAGCTGCGCCCTTTTCTTCTCCATATCCAGCGAGTAGTACATGAACATCGGTTGCTTGCCGCTGAAGGAGACGGCAAAGAATGTGACCCTACTCTTTTCGCAGGCCCCCAGAAGGTGCACACTGATTGGGTAGAGCAGCTCTGGTTCCAATAGGGCGATCACGGCCTGTTCTTCTAACTTCCATATTCTGAAGTTCCAGTTGTCTTGGTCGGGGACGAGTACGCGCACTCCAATCTTGTTCCAGTTCGCAGAGCTGGCTCGGTGTACCCATGCCTCCACTACGCACATATTTCCGTCTGATGAGGCAGCGATCAGTCGGTTCTTCATAAACTGCCGCTTTTCAAAGTCCCAGCCCTGGTACCTCGGAAGAAACTTGAGCCTCGCCTCCAGCATGTCGACGCATAGGCTAACCACCGCTTCATTGGCCTGCCAGAACACGGACCCCCCAACGGCCACGGTGGCGGAGTTCATGTGCATCTGTTGGAGGCGTGCGCCGCTTAGCCTGGCGCCGGAGACCTTGCGTTCCGTCGCCCAGGCACCGGCCTCAGACGAGTAGATCTGCAAGCCATGAATTTGTTGCGGCTGTAGACTATGATCACCCTGAAGGCGGATGTCGAGCGCAGCGGATCGGCAGCGTCAGGGCGGTGAGAATTGCGCAGGCGTAGCACCCCGGCCTGTCCTTGTTGGAGAGTGTGGGAAGGACGCGCACGTCTCCGGTCATAAGTTTGACCACGGTGAGCCTGAGGGCGGGGCCGCGCGACCCGCGCCGGAGCTCGAGGACGAGGCGGCCTTTCCGGGAACACACGATGCGCGCGGACTTGAAGACCTCGCCGGCGAAGAGCGCGTCGAGGGAGGCGCCGGGGAAGCACGACGTCGTCAGCGGAATGAACCGCGGGGCTCTGCAGTTAGTCTTCCCCGGCGACTGGTGGAAGAACCCGACAGCGAGGCCGGTGGCGCGGCGGTCCTCGGACGCCGGCGGCGAGCGGCAGATGAAGTCGGCCTCAGTCGACACGAGGCGGAGCCACCGCCGGCAGGTGGCGGCGCAGCGGACGAGGTCGGCCAGGCTCAACACGGAGCAGGCGAAGACGATGAGCAGGATCTCATCAGAGAAGGGCAGGCCATCGTCGTCCTGGCCACCGTGCGGCGATCGCTTGAGGCGCTTGCTAGGGCGGAGAGACAGCCACCCGCCGTTGTTGTTCCATGAGGAAGCACAGGCGGCGGCGTTCTTGCGGGCTCCCTTCGCCGGCGGCATGTTTGCCGCGTTGCGTTTAGGGTAAAGAGGCGCCGCCGTCGCGATGATCACGTTTGCCCTTGTACTCCTCTTCGTGGGCTTTAGCTGGGCCACACAAAGCCATTCTCAGGTGACTCTAAAACAGTACGTCAAGTATGGCACACACTACTGAATATACCTTATTTTGAAGAAGGCCCAATAAGATATCTAGCATGTCCCAAATTTCAGCTCCCATACGTTTCACAATTATAAACTGAATTTTAACATTTCAAGTTCCATGCTTTCACTTTAAATGCAGTTTGTCAGGCGAGCTACAGTACTCACAGAGACATCAGAAAACACAGTAGGTACCGGAAACAAACATGTCTCACAACTTCACTTGCCATTTAGTTTTTCCCCAACCCCATTGTCCACCTCCGATACACCCCTTCTTCTATGCTGATGAACCATTGCCATCTTCCCTGGCAAGGGAGGTAAGGTAACCGATCCAGTCCATCTCGTACCCGTGGAAGCTCCCTTGCGAATTGGGGCACGCCCAAGGGATGCCTTCCGGGACAGCCCCAGGGATCAGTTGTGCCCTCTTCTTCTCCATGTCGAGCAAGTACATAAACCTCTATTGATCGCCACCGAAGGAGGCAACAGAATATGACCCTACTCTTCTCGCACACCCCCAAAAGGTACACGCTCAACGGGTGGCGCAGCACGTACGGTTCCAATACGAGCATCATGTCCTCTGCTTCCTTCCATCTTCTGCCGCTACAATCGTCTTGGTCAGGGACAAGTACGCGCACTTCAATCTTGTTCCAGTTCGCAGAGTTTCTTCGGTGTACCCATGCCTCCACTAGGCCCAGCTTTCCGTCCGACGAGGCAGTGATCAGGCAGTTGTTGACAATCCTTCGCTCTTCGGTGATCCAGCCCCGGTTCATCGGAAGAAATTGCAGCCTCGCCTCCAGTGTGTTGACGCAGAGGCTAACCACAGCTTGATTGGCCTGCCAAAACACAGAGCCCCCAATGGCCACGGCAGCAGCGTTCATGTATAGCTGATTGAGGCGGGCCCCGCTTAGCGTGGCGCCGGTGACCTTGCATTCCGGTGCCCAGGCACCGGTCTCAGACGAATAGAACCGGCACGCCGCGAATTTGTTGCGGCGGTAGATTATGATCACCAGGAAGGCGGATCTCGATCGCAGTAGTGGATTGGCGGCGTTGGAGCTGAGGTCGTCGGCGGTGAGAATTGCGCAGGCGTAGAACCCCGGCTTGTCCTTGTTGGAGAGCGTCGGGAGGATGCGCACGTCTCCCATCATGGGGTTGACCACGGCGAGCCTGAGGGAGGCGCCACGCGATCCAGGGCGGAGCTCGAGGAGGAGGAAGCCTTTCTGGGAACACAGGATGCGCGCGAACCTGTGAACACCTCGCCGTCGAAGAGCGCGTCAAGGGAGGCGCCAGGTAAGCGCAACGTCGTGAGCGGGAGCGGGATGAACCGCGGGGCGCTGCAGTTGGTCTCACACGCCGGCGACTGGTGGAAGAACCCGACGGCGAGGACGGCGGCGTGGCCATGGTCCTCGGACGAGCGGCAGATGAAGTCGGCCTCGGTCCAGACGAGGCGGAGCCATCGCCGGCAGGTGGCGGCGCAGCGGACGAGGTCGGCCAGGCTCAGCGCGGAGCAGGCGAAGATGGTGAGCAGGATCTCGTCGGAGAAGGGCAGGCCGTCGTCATCGTCGTCCTGGTCACCGAGCGGCGATCTCTTGAGGCGCTTGCTGGTGCGGAGAGACAGCCACCTGCCGTTGTTGTTCCATGAGGGAGGATACGCGGCGGCGGCGTTCTTGCGGGCTCGCTTTGCCGGCGGCATGTTGGGCACGCCGCGTTTAGGGTAAACGATCCGCCGCGCTACATCAAGCCTTCTCATTGTATCCGGGGCTTCACGTCCGTCCTAGGGCATCCGAGATTTAACGTTTAATAGGGCGGCATGTTGGACGCGCCGCGTTTTGCTAAGGCGAAGCAGGGCCTGTGCTTCCTGACCTCTTGATTCGTAAAGATCATCTAACTCTTGTATCAAACCACTAAGTAAAACAATTCGATTGGCATCACCCTACGCGTGCTACTCAAGGACAGTCTAGTAAACAAATCTTCATGTATCGAAGAGGGACCTGTCCATGCCTGTAATCTGTTCAAGTCCATGCATGACAACTAATTGTTGTCCCAATGCCTCACATCCGTAACAACTAATTAGAAGCGCAAATATATATATGTGGTACTGTTCTTCTTTGATCAGACGGACTTGAGACCTAACTCTTTGAGTCACCTTGCTAACGTGTTGGGGTTTCATGAAGGGACCAGTTTATAGGAAACACAACACATGGATTTCTTCTTTACATTTACCGATGTTTATAACAACCGTTTACCTTCTATATATTAAATTGTTTCATCAACCGACAATCAAGACATAGTGCTTTTTTACCGGTGTTTGTTTCCCAAAGAAACATGAATTTTAGCCAAAGAAACGAACACCCCAAAAACTTTGTCTACAGATTTTTCTTTTTCCGACCTGAACTATCCATGTCGTTTCATTTAAACATTTATAGTTTCGGGACAATTCCTTTTACTGAACAGCACTCAATCATAAACGTGGTCACTTATTTCTTGATTCGCAGGATCATTCAACTCGTGCACCAAACATGCAGACAGTAACACAACGCGAATCCATCTCAAAAAAAAAAAAAAAACGCGAATCCCTCGCAAAAAAAAAAACACAATGCGAATGGCAAACCTACGCGTGCTAGTCAAGGGCAGTCTCAGCTGGCATATGTGTTGATCAAACTGGTGCTATGGTGTCCTTCTACCATAGAAGTTGTAGCTCGCCAATGTGCCTTGCTTTAGACTAGGAGAAGGAAAAATGTAGCAGAATCTAGAAGCTGGACAGAGGAAGCAAGCAGGATCTTCAAAAAATATTTTGGAGCAAGCACGAGCCGTAGCCCAAGTTGGCCGATACCTGGCTCTGCCTCTGGCACCACGCCTGACAAATCCTCATGTTGAAGAGGGGCATGTCCATGGCTCGTATCCCTTTGAATCCGTATACTGGGAGTACTCGTAGGAATTGTTGTCCCAGTGCCTCGCATCCCCAACAACGAAGTAGAGGCCCAAATATATGCAGTATGGTTCTTGCTAGCACAAACGGAATTGTGATCTAAGTTTTTGGGTCACATTTTCTCTGTAACGTTTCGGGGTTTGATGAAGGGGCCATTGTATAGGAATCCAGCACACGAATTTTTACTTTACATTTACTGATGTTTGTAATCATCATGTGGCTTCTATTAAATCGTTTCATCAATCCCTGAACAAAGGCATATTTTTCAGACAAAAAATAATACTTTGTTTCAATTTTTCTTTCGGAATAAGTATACATTTGGTCCCTCAACTCTTCTGTTAGTTTAAATTTGGTCCCCCATCTTCAATATCAAACAAAACTGGTCCCTCAACTTCTCAAACCGGTACAGCATACGTCCATGGCTGGTTTTATGACTGGTTTTGCACACCTAATCACCTAGACTGCTAACTAGGAAACTAGAAACTCCAGCCATCAAGAGTTACAGAGACGACGATGCTCCGCCGCCGCCGGTGGGTGTCCTCTCCGCAAAAGATTGCATATTCGGTATTCAGCCTGCCTGCTCGTGCTCCTCATAGCTGCTTCTCCCAAAGGTAGCTCTAGCGGCCACCCTGATCCCAACCTTAACAGCAAGACCCATCTCTCCCTTTGAAAGGCACACCTGCAGCTGTGCGGCACCGCGTCCTAGTTGGCGCGCCACCTTACCATAGACGCTCTCGACTGGTTCCGCAAAGGACAACCAGAGAGCTAATGACTTGTGAGATCTCTCGTTTCTTGCTTATCAAATTCTAGCTCATCTCATATCACTTATGTCCTTGATTTTTCGTAAGATTTGTATTAGTTAGTAAAAAACAAAATTCGGTCAGACGTGATAGCATGTATTATTTGCGAAGGGCTGCTCTCATTTCATTAGAAGGTGACTGCCCATGCCGATGAGATGCGAGCATGTATTGTTGGCAGTTGCATGGCGTCATCGTTGCAAGCGGCCAGATTTTCACCATCCTAGTCCGCAGATACATGGCCTCTGCTATGACGGCGATGGGACTCGAGTCCTGCTAAACGAGAAATTAGGTCGCAGTGTCAGCCTCCCAGGGATCGGATGGAGCTCCGGAAGCAGCGGCGGTGAGTATGCATGCCATCCTTTGTTCCTCGTTAACAGAGAGAGAAGATGAGTGCTACTGACATGTGGGCTGAAGGGGGGGATTTGTGACATGACATGCCAAATCCATCTCCAAAACCAGCAAGAGGACCAAAGTTGCACCGGTTTTAGGAGTTGGACGACTACTTACACCCGGTACTAGAGATGAGGGATGAGTTTTAAACCAAGAGAAGAGTTGAAGGACCAAAAGTAGACTTATTCCTTTTCTTTACTGAACTGAACCATCGAAGCCAAATTTTTACACATTAAGTTTCTAAGGATCAACCAGGCATTTGGGCCTTGCCTGGTGACCTTCTGACGATCTGGATTAGCTAATAAATGAAGCTCAACTTCAATCGTTCTCATTCAATGGAAAAAAGATACAGATGCACGATCGAAAAATGGAACACTCCAATCCCACCCTGAAGGAAGAACATTAGCAATCTTATATTAGTCACTTCAATTTCCCTCTCCAGAAACTGTTTCATGCATATGATGGATTGGAACGGACACTTGTTGCCCTCTTGTCGCCAAGATTTCCTCGATGCTAAAGAGGTCGCCATCGCTCCTCATCACCTTTCGCCTCTGCCTGCATCAAGCGAGTACCTTTTCCCCCATATATTTCCTGTATGAAGCACTAGTCCACGCAGCATAATGGTCGAAATCCTCGTCCTGATACCTCGCATCCCTAGCTAACTAATTAGATGCTCGAATATATGTAGTACCGGTGTCTTGCTTGCACAGACGGCAGACTTGAGACCTAACTTTAGGCTGCCTTTGCTCTGTAATGTGCCGGGATATGATGCAGGGGCCACTTTATAGGAAACCCAGCACATGGTTCTCTTCTACTTTCATTTACTTATCTTTATAACCATTGTGTGTCGACGTGTCGTTGCGTATTTATAGCATGTTCTCTATTTCGTTCTTGGCCGGCCCCGTTGTGTTTCATGAGATCGTATTCATCATGTTTGCTCTTTCCCACCAGCAGATTGGCCCATACACAGCAGCAAAAGAGATGGGACCTAGTCACAGAAGCAAAACGACGTCGCACACTCAAAGCTGCACAACATCACAATTAACGGCGGTGCTGACAGAACGTTCAGGAATTTTTTTTAAGTTCAGACAATTACAGTGAAGGCGAGCATTTGTTTTCTTTGCAAGGGGTCAAATAAGAGGTATCATAATCCAGTTATTTTTGGGATCTGAGTGCAATAGCACAACCCTGCTATGACTACTGTCACGCTGGGGTGGGGAGCCGCAAGTTCACGAGATCATATCATAAGCAAGTTACTGAAGATGCTCCCAAAAAAAATAAAGGAAAGAGAAGAAGCAAGAGCTACTGAAAATAAATCGGAGCTCTTGTGTGATTAAACCGCAAAGCAGCATGGCTTTATTTGCTTGGCCCAGCTAAAGCCCACGAAGAGGAGCATATATAGATGGAAAACGTGATCAGGTCGGAGACGGCGGCGCCTCCTCACCCTAATCGCAACGCGGCAAACATGCCGCCGGCGAAGGGAGGCCGGAACAACAACGGCGGCTGGATGTCTCTCCGCACCAGCAAGCGCCTCAAGCGGTCGCCGCACGGTGACCACGACGGCCTGCCCTTCTCCGACGAGATCCTGCTCACCATCTTCGCCTGCCCCCAGCTGACCTTGGCCTACCTCGTCCGCAGCGCCGCCACCTGCCGACGGTGGCTCCGCCTCGTGTCTACCGAGGCCGAATTCATCTGCCGCTCGCCGCCGGCGGCCGAGACCCGCTGCGCCACCGGCCTCGCCGTCGGGTTCTTCCACCAGTTGCCGCCGGGGGAGACGGAGACCGACGACGGCGCCCCGCCGCCGCGGTTCATCCCGCTGGAGACCCCGCGCTTCCCCGGCACCTCCCTCGACGCGCTCTTCGACGGCGAGCCGGCGTTCAGGTCCGCCCGCATCGTGTGCTCCCGGAACGGCCTCCTCGCCTTCGAGCTCCGCCGCGCGTCGCGCGGCGCCGCCCTCAGGCTCGCCGTGGTCAACCCGTTGACCGGGGAGGCTCGCGTCCTTCCCGCGCTAACCGGAAAGGACAGTCCGGGGCGCTACGCCTGCGCCTTGCTCACCGCCGACGACCTCGCCGCTGCCGATCTGACGAGACCCGGCTTCCGCGTGATGGTCGTCTACACCCGGCCCAACTCCACGTCGTGCCGGACCTACTCGTCCGACGCGGGCGTCTGGGCGGCGGAGCGCACGGTGTCGGGCGCCAGGCTCAGCGGAACGCGCCTCCACCACATGCAGACAAACGGCGCCGCCGTGGCCATCGGCCGCACCGTGTTCTGGCGGTCCGACGTCGCGGCGGTCGGTCTCCACGTCGACACACTGGAGGCGACGCTCACGTTTCTTCCGTGCTACGGCAGCCGTTACTTTCATAAGCAAGAGCTTCTCAAGAACAGCCTCATCACAGCCTCGCCGGACGGGAAGCTGTGCGTGGTGCAGGTGAGGCACTCCACCGGCCTACAGGTGCTGGTGCGGCTCCTGGTCCCCGACGACGAACACGGCGGTAGCAGGTGGAAGGAGACGCAGAAAATGATTGTCACCCTGCCCCTGTACGCGTTCAACACCCTGATGGGCGTGCACACGCTGCAGGCCTGTGAGAAGAGTGGCATGATATTAGTGGTAGCCAGATTCGGAGCCTTTCCATCCCAGTATCACCGCGAGTTTGTATTGGATGTGGAGAAGAAGAGGGCGCAGCTAATCCCAACGGCCGCCCCGGATGGCATCCGCTGGTGGTGCCCCAAGTCGCGCGGGAGCTTCCACGGGTTCGACATGGACCGGATTGGTTACCTGACCTCACTTGTTGCCGGGGTAGATGACAATGGCGCCATAAGCAATGACAAGAATAATATGGTGGAGGCTGAACATACAGTTGAAGTCAAAATAGAACAATATGGTGGAGGCTGAAGACAGTAAGTTTCAGGCACTTACTATGTTTTTTGTTTTCTCGAAGTACTGTAGCTTTCTTGTACGACAAAACAAAAACGAATTATAAAGAAATAACCATGCTTTTCCATTTTCATTATATACAGTTTCTACTGCTCCAAATCTGAAAATTGGGTGCAAGCTGGGTATTTGAAATGTCTAACTTAAGTTTAATTGTGAAAGTCTGCAAAGCTTTGCAGTCTGAAAAACTAATAATATATATTGTTCTCCTATTGCTGCATTAATTTGGGCTAGGGATATTAGCAACTTTAGCAGTCTTCCAATCTACCACTACAGGAACCCTTGTACACTTGCATATCGGCAACCATGGTCCAAGACTCCAAGCATGCCTGGTGTTAGTTTATTTCTTCAGTTGCCTCCTGGAGCTGCAGAGATTCAATTTCGGTAGCAAAAACACAATAGTCCTTTGTTTGATTTTGTCGTCACCTTTCTAACCAATTCTGGTAATGAGAGTCCATACATTCTAAAAATCATAAAAAAAAATAATCTAAACTTCCATTTGATTTATTTAAATCCTAACAGTAACTGCAATGTTCCTACCGCCTAAATGTCTCTGTTGTGTTGAACAACACAAGCAATTAATATGCAAACTCTCCTGACGGTGCTGACATTGGTTCCAGAAAAATCATGGTTACCTTCAATGTTTGGTGACATGGAAACTGAGAAACTGAGTGGTGTATCTCCTCAATCCTACGTATATGACTAGCAGCCAATTTGAATGGAAATTTTCAGTCAATACTTGTAGCGCCCTCAATTTTGTGCTCATTTAAAAACCCTTAAAATTTGACCCTTTTAAAAAAATTTCAACTAAAAACAATTTTCTAGATTAAGTTAGAGCTCAAACTAAATTTTTTGAATTTTAAACCATGCACAAAGCTCATCATATGCATTTTTGGAGTTTATTGTTTTTATTTTAAGTGTTTGTTCGGTTTTTGTTTTTGTTCGAATTTGAATTGCCTTCAAATTCGAATTCTAGAATAGTTTGAATCTTTTCCAGCTCCAAAACATCTCGGGCCGAATCTCCAGCCGGCCCAGCTCCTTTCTCTTTTTCCCTCTTTTTCTTCTCTTTTCTGCGCCAGCCCATTCCGGCCCATCTCCTCCTCTTCCGGCCCAACTCCGTCCGGCCCGTTTCCTCTCGCGCGTGTCGCCGACAGGTGGGGACCTCATCCCCTTCTCCCTCCTCGCGTCGCCGGCGCAAATCGCGCCGCCGCCCATACCGAGCTGCCGGAGATCATCGACCGTCGATTCAGCGCACAAGAGTCGTCCTCGCGCACATGTGAGCCACACCGCTCCTTTCCCCGTCCCGTCCCGTCGCACAGCGCCGCCCGTCGCGTCGAAACCCTAACTCCGGCGAGCCTCCATTCTTCCCTGCCTCCGTGACGTCGCGCACAGCACCCCTCGTCTCGTCGCAAGCCCTGCAGCCACACCGCGCCCATTCCGCGCCCACATCACCGAGCCGGAACCGCCATTGCGTGTCGCGTCGACGCCCCGTCCGGCGAGAAATATCTCGCCGGAGCTGGAGATTTTTCTCCCGCGCGCACCGCCTTTGCGCGGCTATAAAGCACGCCCCGAGCCTTCCTCTCTCTTCCTCCGCCACCGCTCACTCCTCCGCGCACACCCGAGCTCTCTTTCTCTTTTCCCCTTAACTCCGGCAAAGCTCCGGTGAACCCCGCCGCCGTATTCGGCCACTCCCCGCTCCCAACCAAGCTCAAGGTGAGCTTCCCCGCTCTTCTCTCCCTCACCTGCACCCCCCTCTTCTTCCTCCTCGCAAACCCGAAGCCTGCCCGCGCCGAGCACCGCCGCTCCGCCCCTCTCCCTCTTCATCTCCGGCCGCCGTGGGGCTCTACCCGGCCTGGCCGAGGCCACACGCAGCATCCACGCGCGCACGCGCACGTCCGCGCTCACCCAGAACTGCTCCCACGCACACACGCATTGTTTCCCCGCGCACTCCGGCCCGCCGCCGCAATCCGGCGACCCCGCGCCGTCGCCCTAACCCCCGCGCACGTCGACACGTAGGCGCACCAGCTTCACCGCGTTGCATAGGTGCCTCCCGGCCACTCGTACACGCCCCCCCCCCCCCCCCCCCGTTCACCCCAGCTGCCGCCGGCGAGCGCTCCGACGCCGCGCGCGCGCCGGACCGCGCCGCGTCGGCCACTGACGTGGCACGCCATGTCACCCCGCGGGCCCGTGTGACCGAGTCGTCACAGCCACGTGGTGCACCCGGTCCACGGTGAACCCCGCGTAACCCCAGCCGGTCCACAACCCACATGGACCGAGTCCACCACACAGTCCCGCATAGTAACCCGGCCCCTCTGACCCCACATGTCAGCCACCCATCTCATCTGTTAATGCTAAGTACACCCGAGTTTGTACACAGAAATCAATTCGAACACTTTTCCAATATCAGAAAATTCCCAATAAATTCCCAAAAATCCTATATTCTTTTCTAACCACTTTGCAACCTTTGTACACCTCTGGAAAATTAGGATGTTGATTATACTTAATTAAGTTGATCAATTCCTAATCTTTTTCTCTATTATTCATTCAAAAATTCATAACTATTTCATCTTAGCTCCAAATTCAGAGTTCCTTGCACCTAAATTCTTCTAAAAACCTTGTCTATTCATCTACACCAAAGCCATCTCTATTTGCTGTTTATTTGGATTTTTCTTTATTTAATGATTGTTTAATTGATTGTTAAGCGGTAGATTTATTCGCCTTTTATTTGTTTTTAATCGTTAGATAATCAAGCTTTTGAGGAAGAGCACGAGGACCCCGACTACGAGGAAGGACTAGAGGAAGAAGGCTTTGAAGGCAAGTCCTAACCTCCCTTGACCATATCGCGCCTATGTTTATAAAATAGCCTAATTAGAGCTTGATTGCAAACAAATCATGCATGATTATTTAAAAATGATTTATATGCTTAGAATGTCCTAATACTTGATGATGCCTATCCTTGATATTTCTTATACCCTGTTTCCATTGATAACCCTAGGTCCCAACATCATTAATATTTAATGATACGTTGGATGAAAATGCTGCTTAGGACTTTATTACACTGTGTATATAATTAATTTTGCTACACATGTTTTTGTGTTAAAATATGTGCATTCTTGGTGGTGTGTGTAAAAGTGAAAATGGGTGGTTTAATGATAAGTGCAACCCTAGTGGGGAATGTTTTGACAGGATTAGGCGAGGTAGTCCTCAGTGGGGAGGCTATCTCTGGGACGCCTTTTCTCGTGAGGATTGGCTATTGAAGATGCCTGGTTCGGTCGTATAAGGATCGATTCTTGTGCCGCCTTTGCCTAGCACCTTACGCGCAACCACAAGCCATGAATGGGCATGGGATTGGAACCACACCCTACTAGTACTCACCCGGTACCCCCCGGAGGCAGGAGATTGCAACGGAATCCCAGGAGAAGACTCGTTCGTTGGTGGGTGTTCGAGATCCGGCATTTGTGAATCTGGCCATATTATTGATTGTAAAGCCTCTGGTGATGTCCGTGGGGGATGCCGTAGTGGTACCAAGTAGGTACGGAACCTTTAGTGGGACAGTCCAAACTATGACGATAGGGAGGACTGGACCACCTTGTGGGGAAAGTTGTGCACCCTCGGCCGAGGTTATGAATCTATCCGGATAGCCGTGTTCCACGGTATTCGACAACGCGAAAGCATTGGCCACACTATGATTAGATTTTTCCGCGTGAGTTATCCTTGGCGTGTGTGTTTTGGAATACACCGGTTTGGAGCCGTGTGCTGGTTGTCGGCCAGCGATAAAACTTGGGAACTGGCGGGATGAATGCATCTCCCCCAGGGCCAATCAACCCCACTAAGTTCAAACTCTTACTTGACTTAGTTTTGCAAAAAAAAATCCGTTTTGTTTTCCAAATATACCCTTGCATAAAAATTGGCTTTTCGGCCGATTTGTCAAACCCTAGCCTTTACCCTTGATCTCCCCTTGCATATAATTCACCCCTGTGTTAGGACTTGTTGAATACCTTATGTACTCACTCTTGCTTCAATCATTCAGAAGAAGAACCAGAGAACGACTTCCAAGGTGATGGTGATGAAGAGTAGGGTCCTGTTCGCGCGCAAGTCTGCCTGTAGTGTGGTCCCCGCTTCAGTCTTCCGTTGCAGTAGTTGTAGTGCAGTGCTACTATCGTCAGTGGCACTCCAGTGTGGTGTTTGTGTCGTGTTGTAATAAGGCCTTTGGCCATTGTAAAAAGACCTTTTGTAATATAAAGGCTTGTAATGAGACTTGGTAATATTATCAAATGTATGACTCTGAGATGCCATTCTGTGAAAAGTGTCGTATCAGCGTCTGATCCAGGGACTGATACGGTAAGCACTAGTACTCCAGAAATGGAGTACGACAGAGTGGTATCAGAGCCATGCTTGCCCGTAGGATGGACCCTAAGTTGGATCGAGTAGTAAAGAGTGTGATATTTTTATAGAAACTATTTTACAAAATTCTGCTTACCTTATCTCTATTTATAAAACTATTTTATTCCAATGCTTACCTATTTTTCAAATTTTTGTTGAGCAGATGGAGGCCCTTCGTGCGGAGTTAGCCCAGCTGGAGGAGTGCCGTGCTCAGACTGCCCGCGTTCTCGAGGACACCGCCCAGTGGTGGGATGAGGATGTGCGTAAGCTCCGAGAGACTCAGGCCAGCTAGCAGAGGTTCAGGCTCAGCTCGCCGCGTCCCAGGCTGAGTGTGCACAGCTGAACTCCACCCTCGAGACTGTTAGGACACTTTGGGAGGAGGACGCCCTGTACCTGATGAGAGAGGTGGACCGCTGCTACGTGAGGCTCCACGAGGTTGATGCAGGACCCCGCCGCAGGATGACCCCGAGAGTCGGAGGACCAGCACGTCACCTTCACTACGCTTGCCCGACAGACTCAGACCCCGACACTGAGCCGACCGGAGACTCCCTGTCTTCTGGAGGTTCAGACCCGTCAGGAGACGACTCAGAGTATGGATCCGACAGCCAGAGGTACACTGACTCAGAGGACTCTGAGGCGATTATGGAGTGGGCCACCGAGCTAGAGGCCGCACTCATGAGCGAGGAGCCCACCGATGAGGACTTGTACGGAGTTGCCACTACTGAGGAGTCAGTGGCGGATAACTTCGTGGATTTCCCTAGAGACGACGACAAGGTTATGGGCGAGGAGCAGCCTGCACAGACAGATGTACCAGTAGAGCAGGAGCAGCCAGTGCAGTTCGACGCCCCAACAGAGCAGGAGCTGCCCACAGGACTTTCGACCCCGACGCCCTACGACGAGGAGTACTACTGCCTACTCAGCACCGATGAGCTGACTGCAGACCCGTTCGACCTCTACGCAGAGTGGCTTCAGGACCGTGGCTTCGACATCTGAGCAGCAGGAGTTGGCATCGAGGAGTAGCTTTTGCTAGTTAGTAGTGGCAGCCGTTGCCTAGAGTAGTAGAGTCTAGTAGTTGTCAGGTGTGTCAGTAGTGTGGTGTGTTAGTCGCAAGTTAGAGTCGCCCTGTGGTTGTGTCTTGTGTCGAGTCGTAGATCATCGAGTCCTTGTATATATAAATGGACTTGGGTATGTATAATCGAACCTTGTTATTATGAATAAGTTGTTGTGTTGTTGTAATGATGCTGGTTCTTTCTGTTTGCGTGTGTGCAAGATTTCTGGAATTCCTTTTCCATTGATCTTGTTTTGTTATGCCTCGTAGTTCGTAGATCCCTTGAGTGACCTATCTCACCTTTATGCTAAATCCGTCAAACAGATGCCTCCCAAAAGATCTGTCAGACTGCAGCAACGCCGTGAGCGCGAAGAGCACAATGATGAGGACAACACCCAGGATCATGGAAATAGGCGTGGAAGAGGCAGGAACACTGCTCCGCGTGGCAGATGTGGAGGTAGAGGTAGAGGTGGAGGTAGAGTTGGGAATAACAACAACTAAGACCACCAAGAAGACGAAGTGAGTCAGAACCAGGAAAGACATGATGAAGTTGGAAATAATAATCAGAACAGAGGTGGAGGAAACCAAAACCGTGGTAGAGGTGGAGGAGGTGGTGGACGAGGTGGTAGAATACCAGGACCACCTGTCACCAATCTTGTGGAAGTAATGGATAATCAGACCCGTCTGATGGAAGTGATTGCTCAAGGACTGCTGGACCGTGCTCCAGGTCCCCAGACCAAGATGTCAGAATTTATGAGACTCAGGCCACCAACTTTTGAAAGTGCTGAGGAAGATCCTTTAGCAGCAGATGATTGGCTGAGAAGTATCACCAAAAAGCTAGAAGTCATCAATGCCAATGATAGAGAAAGAGTTCTTTTAGCATCTCACCAGCTCCTTAGAGCAGCGGGTGAATGGTGGGATAATTATCGTGAAGCTGCTGAGGATGCAGAAGCTATCACTTGGGATGAGTTCCAAGAGGAATTCAGAAGGTACCATATACCCGAGGGTATTATGGAAATGAAGGCTGACGAGTTCCGCTCTTTGAAGCAAGGAGCTATGACTATGAATCAATATATCTGGAAGTTAATGAAGTTGGCACGATATGCACCAGAGGATGTCAACACTGACAAGAAGAAGCAGGATCGCTTCAGGAAATGACTTAACCCTAGTCTGAAGATGCAGTTGATCACGCACATTTACCCAGATTTTAACAACCTTATGAACCGTGCCATACTTCTGGAAGATGCTCGTTCTCACATCGAGAATGACAGGAAGCACAAGTTTAATGCGCAGAAATTCAAGCAACAAGAGAGAAATCAGAGGCCAAGAGGCAACTTCCCTCAGAAACCTAAATATCAGCCAACCATGCAGTATAGGACCTCAGCGTCCAACCATCAAAATTCTGCACCTTCTTACCGCAATCAGAGCTCAGGCAGTCAGCAGAAGAGTAGTTCTAGTGTTGCCCAGCCCAATAACAATGACAAGAGGACTTGCTTTCACTGCCGCGAGCCAGGCCATATGGTTGCTAGATGTCCTTATCTGAATCAAAATAATGCTCCAACTCTGCAGCATCAATCCAATAGTGCCAGAACTACAGCCTCTGGTAATGGACGTGGTGGACAGCAACTCTTGGGACAGTAGCGAAGGAACAATCAAACCTTCGGTCGAGGTAAAGTCAACCACATTAATGCAGATGAAGTTGAGGACACTCCAGACGTTGTTCTTGGTGAGTACCTCGTCAACTCAACTCTTGCAACCGTTCTGTTTGATTCTAGAGCTTCGCATTCGTTTGTTTCATCGAAATTTGTTGCTACAAATGGTTTGCCAACTGTTATGCTAAAACAACCCCTAATAATCCGGACTCCCGGGGCCGAGACCAAAAGTTATTTGGGATGCCCACGGGTTAAGATCGTTTTAAGTGGGGTAGAGTTCCTAGCGAACTTAGTAGTCCTAGAATCTCAGGGGATAGATGTCATCCTCGGAATGGACTGGTTAAGTAAGCACCAAGGCAATATAGCATGTGACACCCGGAAAGTTACCCTGGTAAACCACAAAGGAATTAAAGTGGTATATGAACCAAAAAGGTCAAAAGTTACACCAATGGTTCACAATATGGAAGCAATGTCATTGGAAGAAGTGCCAGTGGTTTGTGAATACCCAGATGTATTTCCAGATGAGCTACCAGGCATGCCACCAGACAGAGATATAGAGTTCATCATCGACCTTATCTCCGGAACCTCTCCAATAGCAAAGAGACCATATCGAATGGCAGTTAATGAGCTAGCAGAGTTGAAGGCACAAATAGAAGAGTTGCAGGAGAAAGGCTTTATTAGGCCAAGTTCGTCACCGTGGGGATCACCAGTTCTCTTTGTCAAAAAGAAAGACGGTAATCTTAGATTGTGCATAGACTACCGATCTCTTAATGAAGTCACCATTAAGAATAAGTATCCATTGCCCAGGATCGATGATTTATTTGATCAGTTGAAAGGAGCCAAGTATTTCTCCAAAATTGATTTAAGATCTGGGTACTATCAGTTGAAAATTAGAGAATGAGACATTCTTAAGACAGCTTTTGTTACCAGATATGGACAATATGAGTTCACCGTGATGCCATTTGGACTTACAAATGCACCTGCATACTTCATGAACCTGATGAACAAAGTATTTATGAAGTCTCAAATTCAGGATCTTCCGCTGCACAGAGGAGTTAGATCGATTTGTTGTTGTCTTTATTGACGACATACTTATCTACTCTAAGAGTGCCGAAGAGCACGAGCAACATTTAAGAATTGCATTGGAAAAATTGAGAGCCCATGATCTGTATGCCAAATTCAGCAAATGTGAATTTTGGCTAAACAAAGTGGCTTTTCTTGGTCACATTCTGACAGAGGAAGGAGTATCTGTGGACCCAGCCAAAGTTGAGGCAGTCCTCAATTGGAAACAACCAACCACAGTGACAGAAGTCAGGAGTTTTCTCGGTCTGGCTGGTTACTACCGAAGATTCATCGAAGGATTTTCTAAAATAGGAAGGCCAATGACAGCATTAACGCAAAAAGGAAAAGAGTTCAAATGGACAGAAGCTTGTGAAAGGAGTTTCCAGGAACTAAAGAAAAGGTTGACCACAGCCCCAGTGTTGACCTTGCCAGACATACATCGAGATTTTGTCGTATATTGCGACGCATCTCGACAAGGATTAGGATGCGTACTCATGCAGGATGGCAGAGTTGTATCTTATGCATCAAGACAATTGAAAACACACGAGCAGAATTATCCAACTCATGACTTGGAGCTAGCAGCGGTTGTACATGCTCTCAAAATTTGGAGGCATTATCTGATTGGAAATAAATGTGAAATTTATACGGATCATAAGAGTCTGAAGTATATATTTACACAATCAGAGTTAAATCTCAGATAGAGAAGATGGTTGGAATTAATAAAGGATTATGATCTAGAAATCCACTACCATCCTGGAAAGGCTAATGTAGTAGCAGATGCGTTAAGTCGCAAGTCTCAAAACAATGGGATTAAGATGCAAAGACGACGCCCTGAGCTTGAGGCAGAATTAAAGCAATTAAATCTTCATTTTGCTAAGCCAGGCAGTCTAAATACCTTATGTGTAGAGCCAACCCTAGAAAGGCAAATAAGAACAGCTCAAGAGACAGATGAAGAAGTAAATGAACTTAAGAATATGACTGGGTTGGATAAGGCACCTGGATTTCGAGTTGATAATCAGGGCACATTGTGGTACAAAGATCGAATTTGCGTGCCAAAGACTGGTGGATACCAACAGCTCATTATGGATGAAGCTCATAACTCTGCATATTCCATTCACCCAGGATGCACCAAGATGTACTTGGATTTGAAACAAAAGTACTGGTGGTCCGGAATGAAAAGAGATATAGCAGAATTTGTTGCCCGATGCGATATCTGCAGCAGAGTCAAAGCAGAACACAAGAGACCTGCAGGGTTGTTGCAACTGCTACATATTCCAGTATGGACATGGGATGAGATCAGTATGGACTTCATCGTGGGATTACCCCGCACTCAAAAAGGGAATGATTCTATATGGGTCATAGTGGACCGTCTGACGAAGGTTGCACACTTCATTCCTGTAAAGACAGTCTATAGAGGAGACAAGTATGCTCAATTGTATGTGGATCACATACTCAAGTTGCAGGGAGTTCCGAGCAGAATAGTTTCAGATCGAGGAACCCAATTCACCTCAAAATTCTGGAAAAGTCTACACAAATTGT
The DNA here is from genome assembly GCA_007726485.1 of Eragrostis curvula. Taxonomy (NCBI): domain Eukaryota; kingdom Viridiplantae; phylum Streptophyta; class Magnoliopsida; order Poales; family Poaceae; genus Eragrostis; species Eragrostis curvula. Next base: position 5,622,582 of record CM017445.1, on the reverse strand, counting down.
TAAAGACTAAGTTGGATTACAGTTCTGCCTATCATCCCCAAACTGATGGACAGACCGAAAGAGTCAACCAGACCTTGGAGGACATGTTGAGAGCATGTGTGTTGGTCTATGGAAAAGATTGGGAGAAAAGTCTATCCTTCGCAGAATTCTCTTATAACAACAGTTATCAGGCCAATCTACAGATGTCACCTTTCGAAGCCTTGTATGGCAGGAAATGCAGAACCCCTCTGATGTGGTCAGAAGTCGGAGAATGATCTTTCTTCGGCCCAGCCATTATCAGAGATGCGGAGGAGAAAGTAGCTCTGGTAAGAGAGAATCTAAAGGCAGCCCAGAGCAGACAGAAAAGCTATGCAGATACTAGGTGCAGAGATTTAAGTTTCGAGGCAGGAGACTATGTGTATCTTAAGGTGTCCCCGATACGAGGTACTCAGAGATTCCAAATCAAAGGAAAGTTGGCACCAAGGTACATCAGACCTTTTAAGATACTCAAAAGAATAGGAACTGTGGCTTATCGCCTCGAGCTTCCCGAAGAAATGTCAGACATCCACAATGTCTTCCATGTCTCACAATTAAAGAAATGTCCGAGAGTTCCTGAGGAAGTGGTACCCCCAGAAGTAATGGATCTTCAACCAGATCTCCGCTATTAAGAAAGGCCTATCAAAATTTTGGATATTGCAACTCGGCTAACAAGAAGGAATGCGATACGATTTTGCCGAGTGCAATGGAGTAATCACACAGAGGCAGAGGCCACATGGGAACGAGAGGATGATTTAAAGAAAGAGTTCCCCTACCTGTTTCAAAGCGAGTCGGAATCTCGAGGACGAGATTCTGTTTAAGTGGGGTAGGTCTGTAGCGCCCTCAATTTTGTGCTCATTTAAAAACCCTTAAAATTTGACCCTTTTAAAAAAAATTCAACTAAAAACAATTTTCTAGATTAAGTTAGAGCTCAAACTAAAATTTTTGAATTTTAAACCATGCAAAAAGCTCATCATATGCATTTTTGGAGTTTATTGTTTTTATTTTAAGTGTTTGTTCGGTTTTTGTTTTTGTTCGAATTTGAATTGCCTTCAAATTTGAATTCTAGAATAGTTTGAATCTTTTCCAGCTCCAAAACATCTCGGGCCGAATCTCCAGCCGGCCCAGCTCCTTTCTCTTTCTCCCTCTTTTTCTTTTCTTTTCTGCGCCAGCCCATTCCGGCCCATCTCCTCCTCTTCCGGCCCAACTCCGTCCGGCCCGTTTCCTCTCACGCGTGTCGCCGACAGGTGGGGCCCGCATCCCCTTCTCCCTCCTCGCGTCGCCGGCGCAAATCGCGCCGCCGCCCATACCGAGCTGCCGGAGATCGTCGACCCCTCGATTCAGCGCACAGGAGTCGTCCTCGCGCACACGTGAGCCACACCGCACCTTTCCCCGTCCCGTCCCGTCGCACAGCGCCGCCCGTCGCGTCGAAACCCTAACTCCGGCGAGCCTCCATTCTTCCCTGCCTCCGTGACGTCGCGCACAGCACCCCTCGTCTCGTCGCAAGCCCTGCAGCCACACCGCGCCCATTCCGCGCCCGCGTCACCGAGCCGGAACCGCCATTGTGCGTCGCGTCGATGTCCCGTCCGGCGAGAAATATCTCGCCGGAGCTGGAGATTTTTCTCCCGCGCGCACCGCCTTTGCGAGGCTATAAAGCACGCCCCGAGCCTTCCTCTCTCTTCCTCCGCCACCGCTCACTCCTCCGCGCACACCCGAGCTCTCTCTCTCTTTTCCCCTTAACTCCGGCAAAGCTCCGGTGAACCCCGCCGCCGTATTCCGCCACTCCCCGCTCCCAACCAAGCTCAAGGTGAGCTTCCCCGCTCTTCTCTCCCTCACCTGCACCCCCCTCTTCTTCCTCCTCGCAAACCTGAAGCCTGTCCACGCCGTGCACCGCCGCTCCGCCCCTCTCCCTCTCCATCTCCGGCTCACCCAGAACTGCTCCCGCGCACACACGCATTGTTTCCCCGCGCACTCCGGCCCGCCGCCGCACTCCGGCGACCCCGCGCCGTTGCCCTAACCCCCGCGCACGTCGACTCGTAGGCGCACCAGCTTCACAGCGTTGCGTAGGTGCCTCCCGGCCACTCGTACACGCCCCCCCCCCCCCCCCGTTCACCCCAGCTGCCGCCGACGAGCACTCCGACGCCGCGCTGCCGCGCGCGCGCCACCGCCGCCGCGCTGCCGCGCCACGTCGGCCACTGACGTGGCACGCCACGTCACCCCGCGGGCCCGTGTGACCGAGTCGTCACAGCCACGTGGTGCACCCGGTCCGCGGTGAACCCCGCGTAACCCCAGCCGGTCCACAACCAACATGGACCGAGCCCACCACACAGTCCCGCATAGTAACCCGGCCCCTCTGATCCCACATGTCAGCCACCCATCTCATCTGTTAATGCTAAGTACACCCGAGTTTGTACACAGAAATCAATTTCGAACACTTTTCCAATATCAGAAAATTCCCAATAAATTCCCAAAAATCCTATATTGTTTTCTAACCACTTTGCAACATTTGTACACCTCTGGAAAATTAGGATGTTGATTATACTTAATTAAGTTGATCAATTCCTAATCTTTTTCTCTCCTATTCATTCAAAAATTCATAACTATTTCATCTTAGCTCCAAATTCAGAGTTCCTTGCACCTAAATTCTTCTAAAAACCTTGTCTATTCATCTACACCAAAGCCATCTCTATTTGCTGTTTATTTGGATTTTTCTTTATTTAATGATTGTTTAATTGATTGTTAAGCGGTAGATTTATTCGTCTTTTATTTGTTTTTAATCGTTAGATAATCAAGCTTTTGAGGAAGAGCACGAGGACCCCGACTACGAGGAAGGACTAGAGGAAGAAGGCTTTGAAGGCAAGTCCTAACCTCCCTTGACCATATCGCGCCTATGTTTATAAAATATCCTAATTAGAGCTTGATTGCAAACAAATCATGCATGATTATTTAAAAATGATTTATATGCTTAGAATGTCCTAATACTTGATGATGCCTATCCTTGATATTTCTTATACCCTGTTTCCATTGATAACCCTAGGTCCCAACATCATTAATATTTAATGATATGTTGGATGAAAATGCTGCTTAGGACTTTATTACACTGTGTATATAATTAATTTTGCTAGACATGTTTTTGTGTTAAAATGTGTGCGTTCTTGGTGGTGTGTGTAAAAGTGAAAGTGGGTGGTTTAATGATAAGTGCAACCCTAGTGGGGAATGTTTTCACGGGATCAGGCGAGGTAGTCCTCAGTGGGGAGGCTATCTCTTAGACGCCTTTCCTCGTGAGGATTGGCTATTGAAGATGCCTGGTTCGGTCATATAAGGACCGGTTCTTGTGCCGCCTTTGCCTAGCACCTTACGCGCAACCACAAGCCATGAATGGGCATGGGATTGGAACCACACCCTACTAGTACTCACCCGGTACCCCCCGGAGGCAGGAGATTGCAACGGAATCTCAGGAGAAGACTCGTTCGTTGGTGGGTGTTCGAGATCCGGCATTTGTGAATCTGGCCATATTATTGATTGTGAAGCTCCTGGTGATGTCCGTAGTGGTACCAAGTAGGTACGGAATCTTTAGTGGGACAGTCCAAACTATGACGATAGGGAGGACTGGACCACCTTGTGGGGAAAGTTGTGCACCCTCGGCCGAGGTTATGAATCTATCCGGATAGCCGTGTTCCACGGTATTCGACAACGCGAAAGCATTGGCCACACTATGATTAGATTTTTTCGCGTGAGTTATCCTTGGCGTGTGTGTTTTGGAATACACCGGTTTGGAGCCGTGTGCTGGTTGTCGGCCAGCGATAAAACTTGGGAACTGGCGGGATGAATGCATCTCCCCCAGGGCCAACCAACCCCACTATGTTCAAAATCTTACTTGACTTAGTTTTGCAAAAAAAAAAAATCCGTTTTGTTTTCCAAATATACCCTTGCATAAAAATTGACTTTTCCGCCGATTTGTCAAACCCTAGCCTTTACCCTTGATCTCCCCTTGCATATAATTCACCCCTGTGTTAGGACTTGTTGAGTACCTTATGTACTCACTTTTGCTTCAATCATTCAGAAGAAGAACCAGAGTACGACTTCCAAGGTGATGGTGATGAAGAGTAGGGTCTTGTCCGCGCGCAAGTCTGCCTGTAGTGTGGTCCCCGCTTCAGTCTTCCGTTGCAGTAGTTGTAGTGCAGTGCTACTGTCCTCAATGGCACTCCAGTGTGGTGTTTGTGTCGTGTTGTAATAAGGCCTTTGGCCATTGTAAAAAGACCTTTTGTAATATAATGGCTTGTAATGAGACTTGGTAATATTATCAAATGTATGACTCTGAGATGCCATTCTGTGAAAAATGTCATATCAGCGTCTGATGCAGGGACTGATACGGTAAGCATTAGTACTTCAGAAATGGGGTACGACAATACTCACGCAGTATAAAGTCATAGAGCTTCTTATTATGTTCTAATCCTTGAAGGCTTGAACAGACACATTGGAAACATCATTTACAAGATGCGTGCTATACGACATTGATCCATGCAAATTAACCTCCGGCCATCATCTAAAGCTATTTCGTCCCAATGTGCCATGGATGACCACGAACAGATTTTTTTTTTTTTTTGGCAAGTACAACAAACGACAGAAACTACGACGTACCTTAAGCTGGACCTACTGGCCTTTGCTTGCTGTACCAGCAGCAGCAGTACAACTTTCGTCATGTTCCATCCCTTCACGTCTTGTAATGTCAAACACAATATCAATTGTTTCTTTTCAAGTTTGAAGTATCACACTCAATGATTCATGGTTCAAATATTTGAATGTTCAGAAGCAGAACAAAGTCATTTTTTTCACTAAAATGAAATAGCTCGTACCCCTGACTGTGTCCAAAGACTAAATTTGCAGCTACATCCTTGTTACGATGTGATGGACCAAAATATTGCGATGGTAAGGTCATACCAATAGTATAAAATTCATCATGGAGATAGCAAGCAAGACTAGGATTTGACATGCCAACATTCGAATCCATTGTTAGAGCAACTCCAATAGGCTCGGTACCCTGTTCAGGCTCGATACCGTGTTTTGCACTTGGCACTAACTATATACATGAGTCGTTTTCTTCTGAACCAAAGAATTGGAAACAGGCGACGAGTCCTTCCAAATTCGTACCTAACGTATTATCAAACATGTTCTGCAAGTTTTACACTGCTATATGAACAAATTTGTACCCTACCTTCAGACTTTTTTTTTTCGAAAGACAACTTCAGACTCGTCCTGTTAGTATTAGTCCGTTGCCCGTTGCACTTGGCCTTGTCAGCAATAATCGCAAGACTGCAACTCTGCTTAGCATGATCCAATTCCTGACCAAGAGGTCATGTGATAAGTTTTAACTCCTGAACTTTGTGCAACGACTAATAATGAGTAGATCAATCATGCAGAACAAACATTGGATAAGAAATCTCAAATAACTATCGAACAAACAAAAAGGCCAAAGTCTGTTTGCTTGCTTAACTATACATAGAGATACAGATGGCCGCATGAGCCATCGCCGCTCTAGCTCTTTCCAAATAGAAAGCAATACCCATTCAGCTAAACTATACACAATGTTTACAATAACACATTCGGCATACATCCAACGTAATGTAGAGGCATTTCAGCACTACAAGTGATCTACGTACATAAAACTTAATGCCAACACAGAAAAATGCTGCCTTGCGATATTTTCCTGACACGGATTCCCCATGTAACCACGATGCCAAAGAGGCCACAGTCGCTCCTCGATACCTTTTTCCCATACACTTCTTGTTTGAAGCACTTGTACCACATGGAGGAGCGGCCAGAACTCGGAATCGTTGTCCTGGTTCCACTCATCCCTAGCTAACTAATTGAGGACTTTTACAGTAGACCATGATACCGGCGAGTTAGAAGTATCATGGATGTAATCTAACCGTTCATTTGATTGTGCACTATTGTAATTACCCACTAATTTGCGTCCTTGTTAATAACAAAACCCTTAGGGTAATTAGGCCATGGATAGTAGGGGAAAAAAAGAAGAAGAAACGAATCGTGTGGTCACGCGTAAATAGAGGAGCCACCGCAACTTTCTTCTCCTGGACGCGTGCGGCCGCCGCCGCCGCCCGACACCCTACGGCAAGCCGTCGATTGCCCTTGCACCATTGGCAGAGTGGATCCTCGCCGGCGACGTGCTCCGTCCAGCCCGCAAAGCATCTCCCTTCCCCATCTATCCACGTCCAGCGTGAATGTACGAAACAAGAAGATCAACGGAATGAAGGGCGAGGCAACGAATCTGGTTCACACCAGCGATCTGCCTGCCATCGCAATCAGGAACTAAGATGGACGTGTTTTGCGAAACAGATGAATTAAAGCAGAGTTGTTGCCAACTTGCAGTCAAACTAACAGAAACAGAGTTGCTAACTTCTCAAATGAGATCAACTGAACAATTAATTGACATTTTATCGAAGTTCAATGCACTGAACTCGTGGGCCGTGGCCGTTTCCTCCACAAGAAATTGCTGCTAGTAATGGCAAGCACATAATAACATTTTGATGTCATCCACGAACATGCTGTAAAGCGGCATCCAGAGCTCGTGGCGCTCCTTGTGCGTGATGGCGAGGGCGTCCTCGCTGGCCTGTAGTTCCAGATCGACGTTTCGTGGCCGCCGCCAAATTCCGGAGTAGTCGGAACAACGGAGTGAGGACTTGCATCGGTTTCGCTCGTCTGCCGCCGCCGCCGGCGGATCCGTTGGCCCGATCATGACGATGCGGAGGGCGATGGGCACTCGTTGTTGGTTAGAAGAAAAAGAACGATTCATTCTAGCTATCATCTTTCTTTTTCCGATAATACCCATGATACCGGACCATGATACTTATAATACCATTAGATAGTAAAGGTATCATGATTAAAATCTGAACCGTTAGATGGAGGAAATGAATGATGTGCATTTATTTGAGTCTACTGTAAAAGGGCTCAACTAATTAGGTGCTCGAATATGTGTAGTACTGGTGTCTTGCTTGCACAGACGGCAGACATTACATGAGGCATAACTTCAGGCCTACAATTAACGTGTTGGGTACTGGTGTAGTGCAGGGGCCACTTTATAGGAAACCCAGCACATGGTTTTCTAACTTACATTTACTTATCTTCATAACCACTGAGTGCCTTCTATTAATGTGCTTCATCAATCTGTCAACAAAGACATATTTTTTAGAAAAAAAAATTATTACTTTGCATCAAGCTCCATACTTTTTGTTTATCAACTGTAACGCTAATATACTCTTGCACCACATCACCTCCGCCCGAGGCCATTTGTTATTTTTGGCTGCTGGGCTGGGCCACATCTTCAGGGTACTGCTTGCGGGAGTCGTTGCATGTTTCTTGAGATCGTAGTATTCATCATGTTTGCTCTTTCCCACCAGCAGATTGTCCCATACACAGCGGCAAAGAGAACGAACTTAATCACAGAAAGCAAAACGACGCCGCACACTCCAGCTGGGCGGTGCTGACAGGACTTTGAGGAATTGATTCAAAGTTCAGACAAAGACAATGACAGTAAAGACGAGCATTTGTGTGGCAATGATATGCAGGCAACCTCTTTTGTCCAGTTTTCAAGGAATCTCTGTACATTACACAAAAAATTGGAGTATCTGTAGCATAACCTGAACGTTGAGGGCACAATGAATTTTTTTTATCAGTTTTTCCATGCCTGTTACGAGGTATGTTAAATCAATCTAGTTAAATCAAGTAGCACATGTCAGAGTTCTACAAAAGAAAACATGGAGCAACAATAATTAGTGTATTTTTTGCATTTTGTTTTCTTTGCAAGGAGTAAAACAAGAGGTGCCTTAAATCTAGATATTCCATTGTAGGCTATGTTATTTGTGCCGCCGTCCTGTTAGTATTATTCTTTGCAAAGGAGTAAAAGAGCCCAGCTAAAGAAAGCTAAAGCCCACGAAGAGGAGTATACGTGATCAGCGCGGGGACGGCGGCGCCTCCACACCCTAATCGCGACGCGGCAAACATGCCGCCGGCAAAGGGAGCCCGCAAGAACGCCGCCACCTGTCCTCCCTCATGGAACAACAACGGCGGGTGGCTGTCTCTCCGCACCAGCAAGCGCCTCAAGCTGTCGCCGAGCGGTGACCACCACCGCGACGACGACGATGGCCTGCCCTTCTCCGACGAGATCCTGCTCGCCATCTTCGCCTGCCCGCCGCTGAGCCTGGCCCACCTCGTCCGCTACGCCGCTACCTGCCGGCGCTGGCTCCGCCTCGTGTCGACAGAGGCTGATTTCATCTGCCGCTCGCCGCCGGCATCCGACAACCGCCGCGCCACCGGCCTCGCCGTCGGGTTCTTCCACCAGTTACCGCCGGGGGAGACCAACGACGGCGCTCCGCGGCCGCGGTTCATCGCGCTGGATACCCCGCGCTTCCCGGGCGCCTCCCTGAACGCGCTCTTCGACGGCGAGGCGTTCAGGTCCGCCCGCATCGTGTGCTCCCGGAACGGCCGCCTCGTCCTCGAGCTCCGCCGCGCGTCGCGCAGCGCCGCCCTCAGGCTCGCCGTGGTCAACCCCGTGACCGGAGACGTGCGCGTCCTCCCCACCCTCTCCGGCAATGACAGGCCGGGGTGCTACGCCTGCGCCCTGCTCACTGGCGACGACGACCTCGCCGCCGCCGATCTGACGAGATCGTCCGGCTTCTTCCGGGTGATCGTCGTTTACAGCCGGCACAAATCCACGGCGTGCCGGACCTACTCGTCCGACACGGGCGTCTGGGTACCGGAACGCAAGGTCTCCGGCGCCAGGCTCAGCGGCACGCGCCTCCGCAATATGCAGACGAACGCCGTGGCCATCGGCGGCACCGTGTTCTGGCGGTCAAGCGACGCGGCGGTCGGCCTCCACGTCGACACAATGGAGGCAACGCTCAAGTTCCTTCCAAGCCACAGCAGCCGTGACATTCATAAACAACAGCTTATGAAGACTCTCCTCATCACGGCCTCCCCGGCCTCCCCGGACGGGAAGTTGTGCCTGGTGGAGGGAGAGCTGTGCTCCAGCAGCGGACGGTTGCAGGTGCGCCTACTGGTCCCCAATGACAAACGCGGCGGCGGTAGCAGGTGGAAGGAAGCGCAGAAAATGTTTGTCAACCTGCGGCAGTACCCGTGGGACGGCCTGAGGAGCGTGCACATGCTGCAGGCCTGCGAGAGGAGTGGGATTGTATTGTTGGTGGCCAGCTTTGGAGGCTATCATTCCCGCTATCACCGTAAGTCTATGTTTGTGTTGGATTTGGAGAAGAAGAGGGCGCAGCTGATCCCTGTCATCGTCCCGGATGACATCGACTGGTGGTGCCCCAAGTCGCGCGGTATCTTCCACGGTTACGAGATGGACCGAATTGGTTACTTGGCCTCTCTTATTGTCCGGGGAGATGACAATGGCACCATCGGCATAGACAAGAACAATATCGATCATGCATGCTGAAGATACGGTTGAAGGAAAATAGTTGCAAGTGGTGTCGCAGGACATGTAAGTTTCAGACCCACTTGTTATGTTTTCTGTTTTCTCATAGTACTGTAGCTTGTCCGACAACAAAAACACATTATAAAGAAAAGAACCATGTGATCCATTTTTATTATATGCACCTTCACCTGTTTGAAACCTGAAAGTTATGGAGTAGACATGAAATTTGAAATGTTAATTTAAGTTTATAATTGTGAAAGCCTGAAAAGATGGGGAGTTGAAACTTGGGTCATGCTATGTATACTATTGCACTTTATCAGAATAAGGCATATTCGGTTGTGCCTGCCATGCTGAAGGCAGTCGATTAGTTTTGAAAAATTGAAAACATATGTTAGTTCTCCTAACACTTCTGCAGTCTTCCACGCTTGAAGCATGCCTCATGTTAGGGTGTGTTTGTTTCATTGTATTGGCTTGGATAGACTTGGACAGGACCATCCAGTCCAATGTTTGTTTCGTGGTCAGGGTGGATAGGGCTGTCCAGAACAAAGAATATTCTCTTTAGATCCTGGATGAGCTAGTTCGGCAAACTTGGCCGGATAGAGCTTTCCAAGTTATTTAACGATGATAGTTAGTGAAATAATTAAGCATTATTAACATTGTTTAATATTAAATATTTTTTATTACTATGAAATTATGATTGATAAACATCAAGGTATTGATTAGTGTCTTTGATTGGTGTTTTCATTATTTATTAGAAATTATTATGATAAAATTAAAAATAATAAGTATCAAAATATATTAATTAGTGTATAGTTAATTGATATTATGTATAATAAGATTTGTAATTTCGATAATTGCCCTTGTTTTGTTTGTCCTCATCCATCCAACCAAACATAAACTTAGATGGTCCTATCCAGTCAAACAAACAATGAGTTGGATGTTCCTGTCAAAAAAAATATGGATGGGATGATCCAATCCAACCTTGACGTCCAACCAAACACACCCTTAGTTTATTTCTTGTCTCTTTCAGTGAAGGTGGTTCCAGGAGCTGCATGGATTCATTTTCAGTAGCAATTACATTAGTTCCCTATTTTATTTTGTCACCTACCTTGTAACCAGTTCCCAGTTCTGATAATGGGGGTCCATACATTCTAAAAAAATGTAAAGAAATAAATAATCTGGATAGAGTTCTGACTCCCATTTGATTTGTTTAAATCATAACAGTAAATGTAACGTCTCTGTTTTGTAGAAGTCTAAAAAGTTGAACAGAAATAATTAATATGCAAACTCTCCTGATGTCCCCAAACATTAGTTTCAGAAAAACAAAATCATGCTTTGCCAATGTTTGGGGACATGGGAACAGAGTAGTATATCACCTCAATCCTCTGTATATGACCTGCAGCCAATTTGAATGGAAGTTTTCAGTCTGAAATCTCCATTAATGAACAAAAGGCGTAGTTAAACTGAAAGATGATGAGAGAACACAATGTTAAGAAAACTGATCATGTTTAAAGAGATGGTTTAAATTACATGATTAATGACCACGGTCACGATTCACGAACGCAATGCAAATGATATAATGTTGATGCCACCATGATCACGAATTAGTGACTCCATCTTCTACGAGCATGTCAGGGAAAGGTGTTCATGGTAGATAACATACTCCCTTTTTCCACAAATATAGTGTCCATCTAGTTTTGTCCTAAGTCAAACTTTTGAAACTTTGACTATCAATCACGAAAAAACTATAAATATTGACAACACAAAAAATAATGTCACTAGATTCATCATGAAATGGATTATCAAAATATGTAAATCTTTAAGTTTGAAACATTATATATTTATATATAGGGAAAATCCATTCTACTCCCGGGTGTAGTTACTCCGACTTTCAAAAAACCACTACGGGTACGTGTACATACCAATTTATCATTTTGGGTATGTACTCATACTAAAAATAAGATTTCTCAAAGTGATAACCACGAAAATTTTGAGTGGAACTCACATTGTTTGCACCTTATTATATCTTGCATTTCCTTTTTTTTTTTGCGAAAGGAATGGTTTTTATTAATATGCAGGAAAATCAGTACATCCCCTTTTACACACTAGGACCCTGAAGAAAGTAGAAATTACAAAGAGGTCCCTCCAGGTCCAGCTCATCTTCTTCATCGTAGCCAAACGCTGCTCAACAGCCATGGCCTCGCCAAGATGCTCCCTCAATCCGTCAGCAGGAGGCTTCAAACCTTTTTCAGCCACAAATTCCACCGTCCAGGACCATCCCGGACGAATTTGCCACGAAAGAAACTTCAATTTGAATGAGCATCGGCGACCTCATTGCCAACTAGAAAAAGGAAACAGAAATCCGACGCAGATACAGTCGAAACTCAACTTTACCCACCCGAAAACCCCATCCACCACCGCCAGCATCACCGCCGGTGAGGGGAACCATGAAGCCACCAAAGGAGGTACCAAGATCTTCAGTCCTTTCGCAAAAGAGAGGAAGAAAACTAACCTCCATCAGGCATCACCGATGACCTCGCCGCCTTCAGCGTCTCCGCCATGAAAGGATACAAATCCAGTCGGCCTCCACATGGACACCGTCAGAACCCTAACCCTAACGGGACCTGAACCTAGCATAACTAGTAACTAGACTACACCGGACGACGACTCCACCAGTTCTCCCAGCCCACCGACGCCGAACGGCCACCGGAGACAGGGAAGAACCGATGGAGTCGTCGCCAGACGCGCGGTCACCTTTCTTTCGCCTCTTCTCTGTCTCTGGACGGTTTTCTCTCCATGGTGGTGGTTGTTATATATCTCGCATTTCCTATATAGAAAAAAGGAGTATGTCCACATACTTGATGTATCCTCATATAAAAAAAGGAGTATGTCCACATACCACTTTTAAACATCAACTATGTGTACATACTTTTTTTAGAAACCCCAAGTATGAGCAGATACCTCCTAGATTGTGAGTTACAAATGTGGGAGTAACTACACCCGGGAGTATTCTACTCCCACTTTCAAAAAACCACTATGGGTATGTGTACATACCAATTTATCATGGGGTTCCTTTATATATCTTGTTAATAAAAGTTTAAAAAATTGACTTCAGACAAAACTAGATAGACTCTATATTTGTGGACAGAGGATTTTCACAAGCACATATATTTGTTGATAGACACTATATTTGTGGAAAAACCTAAAAGGAAACCAAATAAATTTTCACATGCACAGATCAATGAAGCTTCTTACGTTGTAAGTGTTACACTAACCTGAACATTAGAGAGGATAGTCTGTAATCAGTCGACGGTGTAGTATATAGCCATGACTATGGGCCAATATGGGCCTAGACAATATGGAGACAATATGAAGTCAAGGCGGATGAAGCATTGAGTTTGAGCAAATGAAGTCGATGCTGCTCTTGAGTTTGTGCTTTAGTGAAGAAATCTGGTAGCTGCAGGTCTGATGGCACATACTGAAGGGCAATTGTATTCTGATGACAATGAGATCGAGTGAACGAGACATCAACACCAATATGCTTTGTAAGTTTATGCTTCACAGGATCATGAGCAATTTGTATGGCTGAAGTATTGTCACATAGAAGAGGTGTTGGGGAGTCACAAGTAACTCCAAAATCAGCCAATAACCATCGAAGCCATACAATCTCAGATGTGCTAGTTGCGAGTGCTCGAAGTTCAGCAACCTGCTTCTTGGACTTCCAAGTGAGAGGAGAAGAACCAAGAAAAATGCAATAACCCGTGATAGAACGACGGTCCGTCGGACCACTTGCCCAAGTGGCATCTGAATAAGCATGAAGTTGAAGCGGGCTATCACGGTCATAGAATAAGCATCGAGAAGATGTACCCCTCAAGTATCTTAACACACGAAGTAGATGACCAAAGTGAACTGAGGTAGGAGCACTCACAAACCGACTCAAAATATGAACTACATGAGCAATATCAGGTCTTGTGACAGTGAGATAGACTAGACTCCCCAAAATATGTCGGTATCGAGAGGCATCCTCAAGGGGTGTGCCATCGGTAGGTCTAAGCTGCAAATGAAGCTCCATAGGTGTTGTTGCTGTTTTACTATCAGTAATACCAGAACGACCAATAAGGTCTTGTATATATTTAGATTGTGAAATATAATATCCCTTTGATGAATGTGAAACTTCAATTCCCAAGAAATAACTAAGGGGGCCCAAATCTGACATTTGAAATTGTTCACCAAGCTGCTTCTTCACAAGAGAAATATGTTCAATATCATCTCGCGTAATCAACATATCATCAACATACAAGAGTAGCAGAGTATGACCATGTGAAGAAAGGTGAATAAACAAGGCAGGATCATGATCGCTTGATGAAAAACCAGCAGTCTTTATGACAAAAACAAAACGCTCAAACCATGCATGAGGAGCTTTTTTGAGACCATATAAGGTGCGGCGTGGTCAACAAACATGTCCCGAAGGAGCATCAACTCCCGGAGGTGGCTGCATGTATACTTCTTCATGCAAATCACCATGAAGAAAAGCATTCTTGACATCCATTTGAGAAATAGTCTATGAATGAGACGCAGCCACGGCAATCATAGTTCGAACTGTGGTCATGTGAGCAACGGGAGCAAAGGTCTCATCATGAGTCTGTTGAAAACCTCGAGCAACAAGACGTGCTTTATATCTTTCAATAGAACCATCCGACTTGGGCTTGATTTTGAACACCCACTTACTCGTAATGGGTACCACATATGAAGGTAGTGGTACAATATCCCAAGTATGTGTACGATCAAGTGCAGCAAGCTCTTCAGACATAGCAAGCTGCCACTCCAAAATACTAGAAGCTTCATGATAAGTGGATAGCTCATGAAGAACAGCCCCAACACGATGTCTCTTCACACGTGGGTAACCATGGAAATCAGGAGGCTCCATAACAGCATGGTCACGGAGATTATATCCATTATTGACCTGTGACTCAGCAGAAACAACAAGTGACTCATCAATGTTAGTAGTATCATCAATAACAGGAGCATGGGGACTGGCCGGACATGTTGAAGTGAGGGGAAGCTCTGTTTGGTGTGTAGGACGACATGTGTAAGTAGTAATGGCTGGTGGTTTCGCTGAATAAGGTGAAATGTTTGATTCAGGAGGTGATATAGGAATGGGAGGAACAAGCTGCAGCGGAGGTGATGTGTGAGCATCATCAGATTGGACAGGAGGGAGACACATGAATGAGGTGGATTCTGTTGGAGAATAGGAAGCATGAGTGGAAGAGTTATAGAAGAAGGGATGATTCTCAACAAAAGTGACATCCCGAGAAATAAGAATACGACGAGTGGAAGGATCATAGCACCGATAACCCTTATGTTCTAGATTGTACCCTAGGAAGACACACTCAATAGATTGGGATGTCAACTTGGTTCGCTCACAAGATGCAAGCAAAACATAGCATGTACAACCGAAAACCCGAAGATGGTCATACTTAGGAGGAGTACCAAAGAGGACTTCACCTGGACATTTGCCAGATAATTTGGATGATGGTTGTCGGTTGATGAGATAAACAGTTGTAGCCACAGCTTCACCCCAGAAATGAGAGGGAACAAAGGAAGCAATCAGGAGTGTCCGTCGGACTCCGTCCAGACTCAATAATATGTCGATGTTTCCGCTCAGCAACACCATTCTGAGCGTGGGCACCACAACATGAAAGTTGAGAAAGTGTACCCTCTGAGGTCAAGAACTGGCGAAACCTGCCAGATAAATACTCACCACCAGAGTTAGAGCGGAAGGCTTTAATAGAGGTGGAAAATTGAGTATGAACCATGCGAGTAAAAGCCTGATAAATGTCACATAATTCAGAACGATGTTTCATGAAGTATATCCAAGTATACCGAGAATGATCATCAACAAAAATAACATAGTGTTTTTGACCAGATTTGGTAGCAAAAGGTGAAGGACCCCATACATCTGAGTGAATAAGATCAAAGGGTCTAGCTGAATAAGAATCACTAGAAAAATATGGAAGTTGTATTTGTTTGCCAAGTTTGCAACCCTTACAATGAAAGCTAGACTCAATAGACGTAGGACCTAAACATCCCATATTTATTAATATAGACAAACGAGATCCACATAGATGACCCAGACGATAATGCCACTTGGCGAAGGATGAGGTGGTCGACGATGCAATGGAAGACACACGAGCGGTTGAAGGAAGACGCAAGGTGTCCAAGATATAGAGGCTAGAAGAACCTCTACAGCGATGGCCAGTCCCAATCATAACCCCTGTTCGACGATCCTGAACAAAACAAGATGAGCCATCAAATCCGACAAAACAATTTTGGTCAGTGATCTGACCATCTGAAAGAAGATTCATAGATAGCTGAGGTACAATCGAGACATTAGGTACAGAAAAATGAGATGTGCTAAGAGCACCCCTATGTGATATGTAACAAGAAGTACCATCAGCTGTCTGTATAGAGGATCCATCATTGACCGGCTTGCAATCAACCAACTGAGATTCATCAGAGAAGACATGAAACGAAGCCCCTGAATCAAGAGCCTATCATGACCGACGAGCTCCAATAGGTGCAACAGCAGCAATAGACACAGAGCCACTAGAAGATGTGCCACGGCCCTGAGCACCACGGCGAGCATGATACGCAGCAAGCTTCTATGGATACTTGTTGAAACATTTGTCAGATCGATGAGTGGTCTTCTTGCAATGCATGCAAGGTTCAGAGGAACTATTTCTAGATCCACCACTCCTATGGGAAGCAGACAGCACATTATGAGGTATTGCTGCATGAGAAACTGATATAGACTGAAAATGAGTTTCCTCTGCAAGCAAATCAGATAAGGCTTTTGCCATGGTTAGAGTAGAAGAGCCATGTAGCAATCGTGTCTGAATAGACTCATAATCTGCCTTAACACCCATGACAAATCTGTATGTGAAGAAATTTTCAATGAATTTGAGTGTTGTACAGCCACCAGCTGTACACTTAGGTACCATAGACATCAATGGACCCATCAAGCGATCAAAACCAGAGTAGTACTCATCAATAGACATATCATTCTGCTCAAGCAGATGGATTTTCTGCATGAGACTATGGAGAAGAGCGCCACTGTCCTGAACATAACACCCTTGTAAATAAGACCACATGGCTTTGGCTGTTTCAAAGGAAGACAAACTCATGATCATAGATTGTTTGGTGCTATTGACAATGGCAGTCATCACCTTCCCATCATTGACTTTCCAAGTTTTAATTTCAGCAGCATTACTATTATTGGCAGCAGGCTCAGGTGGATCATCAGGCAAATGAAAATGAAGTCCATAGCCTCTCAATGCAGTTTGTAAACAGAAGGCCCATTCACGGTAGTTCTGACCATCAAGTGTGACATTAACAGTAATTGCATTGATTTGAGACATTGCTGAAACCTACTGATGTTTGACCAACAGCGAAAGAAAAAAGGAGAACAGCAGGGAGTAGTTACCACCGTGATGACAGAGAGTGGCACCTCTGTTTCCAAGCAGCACACCAACAGAAGAGCACCACGTGATAACAAAGAGTGGCACCAGAATGATGAAATCCAGCAACAATTGGATGAAATTGAAGCAGCAATTGGGCGCACAGAAGAGCAGCACCACTTGCAACGGCTTGTGAGGAGAAACTGTAATTGAAGTCTCGATGAAGACTTGGAGACGAGGCTGCAACGGCTTCTGATGAAGGCCGCGATGGCGACCTGTAAGGCAGCCGCGACGGCGGCAGGAAGAAGACCGCGACGGCGGCTTGACGTGCGCCGTCTGACGGCGACCTGAAGACGCGACGGCGATCTGACGTGGTTTGACGGAGATGTTGACGGAGGGAGATGCCGTGAACAGGATCGGGGTGGGTTAAAAAAATTGATTAGCCTTAACCCTAACCCTAATCCATGGCTGTGATACCATGTTACACTAACCTGAACATTAGAGAGGCTAGTCTGTAATCAGTCGATGGTGTAGTATATAGCCATGACTATGGGACAACATGGGCCTTAACAGTAAGCGTTGAACGCTTGAACAGACACATTGCAACCATCATTTACAGTACGAGTCCTATACTCCTATATGATATGGATTCAAGAAAACAAACCTCCAGTCATGATCTAAAACTATACCGAACCAGTGTGCCATGGATGACCATGTACAGATGACACCAACTGCGACATATGTTAAGACTATAAGAGAAGATGGACCTGCTGGCCTTTGCTCGCTGTTCCAGCAGTACAACATGCGTCATCTTTCATCTCTCCATGCCTAAAAAAATCAAACACAAAATCAAGTGTTGCTTTTCAAGTTTGAAGTATCACAATCATGATTCTGGGTTAAATAATCGACTTTTCAGAAGCAGAGCACTTGTACGTATGGCATTTTTCACTGAAATGAAACAGCTGGTACCCCTGACTGTATAAACGATGACTAAATTTGTAGCTACATTCTTGTTAGGGGAAATTTGCTACACCACACTAGAAAGATGTGGTTTTAGGCACAACACACTCCAACTCTTGTATTTAGCTGTGGCACACTCCAAAAGTGAGGTAATTTAGGTGCAGCACACTAAACAGGGGAAAAGTGTTTTTTTCAACTTTTTTATCTCATTGTACGAAACACATTACAACTTGCAACTTTGCACAATGATACATTGCTGCATTCTCTATCCATATATTTCTTTTGCAGTTTTTTTCCTTATTGTTCACATACTTTGTTTTACATAACAAAAAGTATTCTCAATGAAAAGTGATTTAAACAATCATTAAAAAATATAAAAGAAAACACATAAATAGAAAATATAACAATGTATCACTGTGAAAAATTTCAAGTTGTATTGGGTTTTGTGCAATGAGATAAAAAAGTTGAAAAAAAACACATTTCTTTTGTTAATGTGTTGCACCTAAATTACCACACTTTTGGAGTGTGCCACAACTAAATACAAGAGTTGGAGTGTGTTGTGCCTAAAACCACATCTTTCTAGTGTGCTGTAGCAAATTTTCCCTTCTTGTTAAGATCTGATGTACCAACTTTTTATCACGATGTTTGGGTCATAGAAATAGTAACAAACTCATCATAAAGATAGCAAACAAGACTAGGAATTGACATGCCAGGTTGTGATTTCACGCAAGACTGCCTCATTCGGCTTATTTTTTTAGGTTCTTGCAGTGCGCTCGCTGAGATTAATGAGCGTAGATTCCATTCAAAGTTCAGATAAACTAGGAAGTCTGGTGCGCTCCGCTGCACCCGTTAAATTAAATCAAGTCTTGTGTTGCAGGTCCATGCGTTCGTGCTCACGCGAATAGACTCAACTAGTGGGATCCGGCGCGCTTCGCGCGCCGCTGGGAGAGTTTTTTATTTTGTGTTTTCGTCGTGACACAGTTGTTTTTCCTGCGTGTCATAGGTGCGTGTTAACTGGTAAAGTTGGTTAGTGTATTTGTGCATCAGCAGCGAGGTTATTTTTACCAGTGTGTTATGAGTAGAGTTGCTAATATAAATTACCAATTGCAGAGGCATGGATTATGTTGGTCGAGCAAGACGTTACATAATCATTTTCATTTTGAGGCTTCAAGGTACTATGGAAATAAGTTATAAACAAATGACAGGGAACATAGATGGCGGGAAGTGCACTATCATATTACACTGAACATAGCAATATAGGCGACGGCAGATGCTAGGTTTTGCTAGCTAAAAACTCTGCTAGAACATGATCAACGTAGAAATATAGAAATGTAGACGTCTAGAACATTAGCATCTATGGCAAACCTAGACATAAGCACAATAGGCTTAGTCTTATACAATCCAACATCATATATGACATGTATGTGAAAAAACAAATTCCTGCAAAGAATCAATGTTTTGCGTGGGCACCAAACATTTGACATAAACACTGATGGCAATTCAGCAACAAACATAAGTGTAAGAGGTTTGACAGCCTCAGTAGGAGCTATTTACATTTACATCATATAAAGGGTCATCGGCGATGTAATCCCATTGCAAGCTAGTGGCATTAGCAAAAGGCCAACGAATCAAGCCACTCCCATCAACAGCTCTATAACGGTTTTCTGAAATCACAAATCAATGCAGATGGAATAAATACTGTCACAGACAGAAACATTAATAGCCAAAGTTGAAAGTGTCTTGAGCTTTTGCATACTTCAGCACAGGGCAACGTGTATTGGACACCACTATCTGAAAATTGGCGATAGAGGACAAACCTAACACTGTGTAAGTGCATAATACTATGAAAACAAAATCTGAGTGGCTCAATCTGGATTCCCAAATAATTGTAGATGGCACCGTTGAACAGTAACTCATCTTTCTGAACCTCACTGTGCCATTGGAAGAATATCGTGCTTTTCCAGGACTTGGTATAGCTTGTCAGATGAAATGCGTGAATATACCAAATCAAAAAATTACCTTTTAAAGCATAGATAGCATTACATCTGGGGACTTTACTGTGACACAGTGCGAAACATGAATTTCGAATTTAGCAGACTAACCATATTGGTCTTGACTGAAGCTGAAACCACACTAAATTGTTTAGTTTCCTTCATTCCCTCCAGGCAAATGATCCAGTAGGGGTGGCCGAACCGTTCGATAGGCATACCTGCAGTTTAAATTTCAAAGAATAGAGTCACCAATATGTTACATGTAATCAATCCATATGTATTGCGAGTAGTATAATTAAGTACAGAATCTGGAAACTTGAGGCATATCCGAACGAAACTGAATCAGAAGCTTTCATAAGCCTATGCACAGGTCAGGTTCAGAGCCCTTGCAAGCTGCAGGTGTACTCAATTAGTGATGCCTCAAACTTTCAACCATCTGCATGCGAATCTAAAAAGGAAGTTTATTAACTTAAAAAACATAATATTGCACAAGAAAAGGGAATCAGTAAAAAAGAAACCATAGATTGGTAAGAGGTAGAAAGTTTCATGGTCCCATATGTTACTTAGGTAAAAAAACTTTTGTAATATATCTGACGTTTTACATGGTCATCCCATTTATAAAGTTTCGTCAGAAACAGATATTACCATCATCTTTGAGCCATCCCATTTGTCCCCTGGGCAAGTTGTTTCCCGTGTTCTTGCTGGCTATATGTTAAGGCTGTTATATTGCAAACAATACAAAAGGCTTGTAGGCTCACAACAAACAGAAATAATTGGCTATCAGTGGTGTGAGAACAAAAATATCCTTTACATTCTACTATCAACGTTGTTAATGCAATGAGTATAGGAAACATTAACAAAAAGATAGAACCATACTGTAACTCAAGCATCCTAAAAATTACAAAAGGCGGCAATCAGAAAAGGCTAATCTTGTAGCACCAAAAGCCACTTGAATAACAAATAGTATAAATTATATTTAATAGCTTGGGGTATTGCTTCTCGCTTCTGTGCAGGGAAAAAAAATACCAAAGCCTCCCACAGTGACTTCCCAAACGAAACGTGCAATTGCAAATCCATTTTTCCCTAATCCAGGGCAGAATCTTTAATTATTAGGCCATATTACTAAGGCCACAGAAATAAAATATGCAAAACTACTTACTAAAAACTACAACGGTAGATCCTGAACTCCAATATAATCATAGAATGGACTCATGAAACCGTACATGTTAATTAGAGTAGATATCTTTCTATATGGTCTCACTCCACAATCTTCTTCATTTAGGTTCAGCTTTTGGATTATTCTTGTTCATTGCCTTTCATTACATGGAAAATAAACATTTTAAATACAATTTAAATGTGTCATGACTAAAGAATCAAGCAGCTCTCTGGCACAATACTGCTTACAACTGAGAAGGTCATATATATATAAGTTAAATTAAATGAAGATGGCTAAGGATATATCTCCTTTCCACGACAAATAAAACGGATGTGCCAACAAAGCCATGGAGGTGGTTCCATCCACGCTTGCGCGCACCGACAAAAAAGAACCCAGGTCACATGAATATAAACGAACATATTTAACTATTACATTCATTATTGACAAGGCAATCGGGACAAAAAAGAACCCATGGAGGTCACATGAATATAAACGAACATATTTAACTATTACATTCATTATTGACAAGGCAATCGGGAAAACAACGATCGGCATACAAATTTAAAAATCTTCTTACAGACCTGGAATTATCAATGAACAAATTCGTCAACCATTGGTGAATAAATTGTTTAAAACGGGGTCATCTGCAAGATTAACAGAATATATTAAATTTTGCATGGACAGTGTATAGAACTGCATGATCTGTATATTATCCTACAGCTAATCAGCATGACTGTCATCCCAAAAGGTGATATAAACATGGTCCGTGCTCTAGGCACAAGCACCAAATATATACACACGCGCCCAGAAAGAACAGAAAACACTAATTTAAGAGAAAACTCTATTCACACCTACGGAGAGCAACCACTCACTCAATGAACCTGCTGCACTAATATGTGTATTCAGGTATTGAGATAACAAACTAACATGTGTATGCAGTTAACTAATTTAAGATGGTTCTTAGGCGGCATAAAGTGTGTATGGACAGCGGGGACATGCTCCTGCCCATTGCTAGAGCAGTGAATTTAATTAGCCATGTTAACAATATGCTATGTTCATATATCATTGAGAAATAAATAAAGGAATGATGCGTTCCTTTGCTAAGGGAAACAAAGATCAATATGTTATTCTCGAAACTGGAACCACAGAATCATCTCAGCAAGAGGTTGTATAGAAGCAATCGAATGTTATTATAAGAAAAGTGACACAGTATTGTCAGCTTCTAGAAACCCAACTGTCGTCAGCATAAATGTCAAAATGCTATGTAATATCTTGCTACCTACATTCTGATCCTTACAGATACATGAATAGATAAGATAATAAGAATAGATCAGATCAAAATAAACACAATAACCCAAGAATAGAATACAACAATCAAGCATCCCTCTGTTCTACAGGCCTGAAAAACACCTGTACTTTGGTTATTTTCTCGTACTCTCTAACTTCTATCCTGCCTGTATCTGCTACCTACTACTATTGAATAGGTACGAAATTTTCTATAGATATGTACCAACAGTTCTATTATCTATGTATGCAGCATTGCCCAGGCAAAAGAAAAGAACAAGCAGCATATTACGCAGCACACCCTATGTCTTTGTAAAATAAAAAATCTTTTTGTAAACATAGGCTGTACTTGCACCCTAGGACACAGGAAGGAGGCCTTACCAAATGACTGAAGAGCACGACGACCAAGTACGGGAAGGAGGCCGCAACCTGCAAAAAGCAATCAGTAAGCCAACGGAAAAGAACGGCAGAAGCAAACCTAGGCAGCAGACAAGAGACAAATTAAGAGCAGGACGGTACCTCAGCCGAACCCTGCCATACCGGCGGCAACTCGGAACCCGGCGACGAACAGAAGACCACCCGAAGATAGAGGCAACAGATCTGGCCACTGGAAAACCAACAAGGCAAAAAGCAAACCGGGTTAGGAACGAAAGGAAGAAGAGAGCACCCCGGCAAATACACGAAACGAACACAGGAGAACCGGAGAGAGAAAACGGAACCGAGAATCGGAAGGGGACGAAAGAGGAAACGCATCGCAGCAAATGGCGCACAGATCTGAAGCACCACGAAGCGACAGAAGACCAGGAGGCCCGAAACAACCAAAACGGTAAAAAAAAAAGGACGGCGGCGACGCACCGCCGGAGCGGATCGAGGCCAGCGGGAGGCACGATCCTGGAGGACAGGAACCCAACACCCAAAAAACAAAAGAGGAAACCCACAGGACGGCAAACCCTAGCCAATCAACAGGACCTGAAAGAGGGTTTAGACGGAAATCGGAGGACGAAAAAAGACGGCGCGCAGCCGGCGATGGAACCGAAGGAAGAAAGCAGACGGCACCCAGCCGACAACATTCCACATCGGCCACATCGAACCGCGTCAAGATGGACCCAAAACCCTTAGAAACGAAAAACCCTTGCAAAGCAACGGATCCCAAATCGAATCGAAACGGCAAGGAAAACAAGAACAGGAATCACCCACCGCAGTTTCAGATCGTGCCGGCGACGAGAAAGCAGAAACCAAGAGGACCGGGCGATGCGAATGGGAAGGAGGAAGGGAGGCGAGCCGGGCGGAGGCAGTAAATGCAGCATCGACCACCGCAGTAAAACCGGACGCGACGCGCGCAATGCCTCGACGACACGCGGGCCACGACCGAGCGCAACGAACGGGAGAAAGGCACGCAACCATGATCGTACGGTAAATATTGGTGAACCCACGCACGGCGAGACCCAGACCACGCACCCTCCCGCGATGCAGATCAGACGGCAAGGAAATCCAAATCGCTGGAGCGGCGCTAGCGCGGCCGGACTAGAGAAGAAAATGCCCGGCATGCCTGGCGTTTCTATTCTGCCCAAATAGGCTTTAGTTGGACTTTCTGGCGTTTTTGTCTCGCCCAAAACGAAGTGGCTAGCCAGCCAAGAGACGTGGAGTGTCCTCGTCCAAGCATTACACGTGAGTCTACCTCTTATCTTCTTCCCGTCTCCTTCGCTCATCGTCATCGAAGCACAAAAGCTGCTCCCTGGTCCGCCATTTGTCTGCGAGAGAAGGTCCGCACGATTCCCCGTCCATTCCAGCTGTGGAGCTCCAGCTAGCTTGTTCTCAACACCAGCCACATCCTATTCCCCCATCCCCGCACCATCCGCTCACCTCAATTTCACTGTGCGCCGCCCCCTTTCGCGTTCTCCCGTTGGGCTCCTTCTCCTGCTCCGCGCACGCCGTCCGGGTCATCAGTCGATCTCCACACGGCACGACGGCCCACACTGCGCCACCTCTCCCTCCCCCTCTCCTCGCCCGGGAGAACCTCCTGATTGGAAAATCAGGCCCGGGCACGGGTCAACATTGCGTCGATGGCGGGCGCTCCCAGACACGGGCTTGTGCGGAGGCAGCCCGTGGCCCGTACGACGCCGCCAATGACGTACTGCCGGCTGAAGATGGCGGCCCACACACGTCGACCTCGCTATCGCCGTCTACGCCGGCGGCCCACAGCCTGGCAAGGGAACCGACTGAGTCGGGAAGCTCGCCGAGGAAGGTGGCCACGACGGCCAAAATTGGCGTGCTCTCACGGTATGTGTCCACGTCTCCCAGATTGTGGTGGAGGGGCCTCAGGCTTTGTGCTATCAGAGTATAGTTATATGCATGAGGTGCTGCACTTGTTGAAATTTATAGCTTCTCAAAAGTTTCAATTCTAAGGGCACCATACTTGTGCGATCAACCGAATGATTATTCTGATGTAATGAAAGTAGTACATGAAAAAATCGGCTTTTGTGAGATGGTGAAGATTTGGTACAATGAGGTACTGTTCTTGTTACCCGGGGTGAGAGTACTAGAAACTTAAGGCGTGTTCGTTTCGTTTAGGACTAAAGTTTAGGTCAAAGTTCTTGCTATTTAAAGGTATTAAATAAAGTGTAATTACAAAACTTTTTGTAGAAACTTGGCCTATTTTACGAGACGAATCTAATGACGGTAATTAAGCCGTGATTAGGCGATGGTTACTGTAGCATCACTATAGCAAAACATAGTTTAATTAGGCTCGTTAGATTCGTCTCGTAAATTAGCATCCATCTGTAAAAAGGTTTTGGAATTAGACTTTATTTAATACTCTTAAATAGTAAGATTTTCTGGACTAAACTTTAGGAATAAAGGAAACGAACATGCCCTATATCACAAATTCTCCTTCACCTCGATATGCTCCCGGAACGTAATTCTGGGAGTGTGCCGATTACGACTGATCTGCCGTGACGAGTGTGACAAAGGCACTTAGCATCCGTGATCCATGCCGGCCTCCGGTGTTGCCTGCGGGAGAAGTCAAGTGAGCATTTGGTCGCCGGTTATCCATGGCTCACACTGGTGCATCACTGGGTTCCGTATCCGCAACTTTCGAGATTCATCCACGCACCTAAGTTTTTACTCTCTGTTTAGTCAAATATTTCATACGACTTTTACAGGGCTAAAACAAACCTTGCACCCCAGCTTCAGAGTTCAGACTATGTAACTTCACTATGTGGAGTCAGTTCATTTCCGTTGTCGTGGGCCAGCTTCAGTAGTCCGCGAGGCTGCAAGTCTGCTTAGCATAATCCAACCCCTGAACAAGAGGTTGTATGTGATCCCATACACACTCAAACTTTTGCTGATGATCGCCTTATGAGTAGTAACCAAATCAAATTAATCATACATAATTAACATATGAAGAGAAATATATCAAATAAGGAATGCTTGCTTTTGAATAGGATACAGTCTTCTTGCTTGCTTTTGAATAGCCTTAAGTCTTCTTGCTTGCTCAACTACTTCAAAGCAGATACAGTTGGTGCATTAGCCATCACCGCTCTCCCCTAAACCGTAAGGATTTGACAACCTCACCTGAAATCCTGAACTATACATATTTTTCATACATGCATCATAACGTAGACACTAGACACATTTTACCATTACAAGCTATATTACAGGCTATCTTTTTATTTGAGGAAAAGTTCCAAGCTATCTACATACAGAAATCTTTCTAATTTCAACATATAAAAATTCTGCCTTGGGATCGTTTCCTGAAACGGATTCCCCATGTAACCACGATTGAAACTGCAAAACCAACTCCATATCCTAGTCCAACCATGAGGAACAGCACAATGTCCACTGACTTTTTCTCCGGAGGTTGTGGCACCACATTTGGTGTGTCTGTGTTGTTGCACCGTACGGACACCTGAAGTCCGCACAGACCAATGTTCCCCAGAAATGAGAGATTCGAGTATGTCAAGAACTGAGGTGACTCTGGTATTCGCCCCACCAGCTTGTTATATGAAAGGTTCAGTGTCGAAAGGAAGTGCAGTGATGCCAACTCCCGTGGAATCTCCCTTGAAAGATAATTTGAAGAGAGGTCCAGCGATTCAAGTTGATTCAAAGCACCTAAATGAGATGGAATATGTCCTGTGAGAGCATTATGTGACATATTTAACTCACTGAGTTGAACAAGCCCACCGATCACATCTGGAATACCACCATGAAATGAGTTATCGGAAACATCAATGACTACAAGGCTTCTCAAAATCTTGGAAAATGTGACTTCAGACCCTTTGTATGTGATTGCAATGGTAAATTGGTATATTGAACCTTCATGTGTTAAGGCATGCTGTGGTCTCATAGACAGTGCCTCCTCTGTGGATTTTTCCATCATG
Source organism: Eragrostis curvula (assembly GCA_007726485.1). Taxonomy (NCBI): domain Eukaryota; kingdom Viridiplantae; phylum Streptophyta; class Magnoliopsida; order Poales; family Poaceae; genus Eragrostis; species Eragrostis curvula. The sequence continues at coordinate 5,595,892 of CM017445.1, read as the reverse complement.
GATGCCATGGCCTTAAACCACTCTTTTGGTAGTGTGCCAAAAAATCCGTTTGAAGACAAATCCAAAATTCGTAGCTTTGGAAACTCACAGCTTCTGTCCTCTCGCCCAACTGTTCCAACGAACTTGTTGTGCTTAAGGACAAGAACTTGAAGTTTAGGAAGCTTGCTCATCCAACAAGGAAAAGTATCATTGATCTTGTTATTTCCAATATCAACAACCTGCAAGTCTCGGCAAGCAGCTAGAGATCTTGGTAGTTGTCCTTCCATTCTATTGTCACTGAAATTCAAGTCCTCAAATGCACAATTATGCTTGATATTTTGTGGCAACCTCCCATGAAGCTGATTTGCTTTCAAGTTTAATACGCCCAGAGAATGCAGATCATCCATTAAACAAGATGGAATCAAACCACTCAAATTGTTGTAAGAGAGATCAAGGAGTTCTAGGTTCCTGGCATCACAAATGGTTGGTGGGATGGGGCCAGAGAGGCTGTTTCTAGAGGCCTTCAAAAATAAAATGTCTCTAAGGTGAGAACAAAGGTTAAGAGGAATGGAATTGAACCGGTTGTTTGAGCAATCAAGTGAATTTCCTAGAAGAGGTATAGGCCCTTCAAATAGGTTAGAACTGAGATCAAGAACTGATATAACCCTAGGAAGAAAAGAGCCATATCCTAAATTGTTTAGTCTGTTGTGTGATACATTGAGGATCAGTATATCGTTCCAAGATTCCCATGCCCATTGAGGTATAGAACCGTTGATTTGGTTGTGTGAAAGGTCAAGATAGACAACATAATGCATATGCTTCAAGGCACTAGGGAACTGTGATAATTTACAGGATGCTAAACCCAAGGATTCCATCTCATTTACCACTGAAGAATTTTCTTCCGTATCTACCACGGTGAGTTTGTTGTTTGACAGGAGCAAAGAAATGAGGCGTGGTAGCTTCCAGAATGAGCTGAGTTCCACCATACCAACGAAGTTGTTTGAATGAAGATACAGAATTCTCAGTTTAGTCATATTAAATATCTGTGGTGGTATTGTTCCAGAAAAATTGCATTTGTATAGCTGCAATCTGGTTAAGTTCCTAAGGTTACCTATGAAAGAAGGAATCTCTCCGGATACGCCGCAGTTTGAGAACTGGAGCAGTAACAGAGAAGTTAAATTTGTGATCCAATATGGTATCGTTCCCACTATACCGGCCCCAGATACCTCTAATGTACTTAAGGATTTGAGCTCGCCAATTGAAGAAGGAAGTTCTTGGGAAAAGTGAGTTGATGCAAGACCCAACTTGTTCAAGGATTTGATATTGCTTATGCTACCTGGAATAGGACCAGAGAAGTTGGTGCTGCTTACAAGCAAATCCTTCAAAATACTATCTGATGAGAAATTTGGCAATGATCCAGATACTTCGTTATACCTAATATCAACAGTTGTTAAGTTTTTGTTTTGGAATATCTTTTCTGGGAACCATCCTTTAAGTTCATTATAAGTAAGTATAAGAACACTTAGGGATGGTATATCAGCCGAGGACTCTGGAATTCGACCGTACATGAAGTTATATGCTAGATTAATCTCAGTTAGTGAGTGAATAGCTGATAACGACCCACAAATCGGACGGCGAAGTCTGCAGTATGGCAAACTAAGAACATGAAGCTCAGGAGTGGCGTTAGCGAAAGCACTGCACCACGCTGCACCTGGAGCGTTGCCAGATAAGTCTACTTTGCCGAGATAAAGCTCTTTGAGATTACTAAGATTTGCGACCAGTGACCCAATGTCTGGCTCGACAAGCGACCAGTCAGGCAACCATGAGGCAAGTAAAACTAATTCATCAAACTGGTCATGGATATAGAATTTGTTGGAGAGATCAAGGGATACCAATTTGGAGAGGTGTTTGATTCCATCCGGTATCCGTCCTGCGAATCCAGAGCTTGAGAGGTTGAGATGGATGAGCTCGGTGAGCCGTTCAAACCCAACTACAGGGAGCTGTGACCCGTTGAAATTGTTCCAGGCGAGGTTCAGGTGCCTCAAGGAGGTTAGATCAAAGAGTGCAGGATGGACGCCGCCACTGCTCTCCAGACCACATTCACCTAGGTCAAGCACGGTAATACGGCCATCGCCATCACCGCAGCGGACACCCTCCCAGCCGGCACAGCAGTCCGAGCCAGCCTGCCATGACCCAAGGGTGCATATGGGACCGTTCCCAAAGGAACCCCAGGCGGCGGTGGTGTTGAAGGAGCGCTTCAGCCGGAGCAACGCCATGGCCTGGTCTGGAAGGCACCGCCGGCGGACTGGTGGTATGGCGGTCCGGTTGCTACTGCTGTACACGCCAGCCGAGTAAGTGAGCTGCGGCGTCCCTATGAAGGCATGGATGAGCAAGTAGAGCAGGAATTGCTTGCCGCAAGTGGTGGAGAACATGTTGCCAACTTTGATGAGTGAGGTTGTATGGTGAGTTCCCAACTCTGGTCTTGTATGTATATATGCCGTGCAAGTATGGACGTTTTGGAATGCAGTGGTGTTGCAGGGTGAGTTCTCAAATCTGGTCTTGTATGTAAATGTGCCGTGCAAGTCTGGACGTTTTGGAATGCAGTGGTGTTGCATACCTTGCCACTACTATAATCCGGCTCTTTGCAAAGCCTCTAATACACTCGGCAAAGGCTTTGCCGAATGTAAACGCACTTGGGGAAAAAGTACTCGGCAAAGAGCTCTTTGCCGAGTGTTTTTTGTCGGACACTTGCCGAGTGTCATTTTTTACACTCGGCAAAGTGTAAATTGAAAAAACCATAAAAAATAGCGAAAAAAGTTTTTTTTTTAATAAGGAGAGGTCCCCCATCGTCCAGCCACCTAAGTGAGTTCTCAAATCTGGTCTTGTAAGTATATGTGCCGTGCAAGTCTTGACGTTTTGGAATGCAGTGGTGTTGCATACCTTTGCCACTACCAGAATCCGGCTCTTTGCAAAGCTTCTAATAAACTCGGCAAAGCGCACTCGGAGAAAGGGTACTCGACAAAGAGCTCTCATTTTTTACACTCGGCAAAGTGTGAATTGAAAAGTCCATCGAAAAAATAGCAAAAATGTTTTTTTAATAAGGAGGGGTCCCCACCAACCAGGCACCCGTCCCCGTCATCAAGTCGCAAGTCACGGCATTTTCGCACGCTATGCGTGCCGGTGAGATTTGAACCCGTGACCTCCTCTACCACTACACCACACACTCACATGTGTCTATACTCTGTTTTGATTCCTCACATACTATACATAACCGAGTGTAAATTGCTTGTTTGAGGCTTTAAAAGGATTCAAACTAAAAAGTTATTAACTACAAAGTTTCACAACTTTTTGAGATCCATAACTTTTTATTTTGGTAGTTTCTCCATCCGAAGTCGTTTACAAAATTTGAATTTCAAATTTAAGAAATTCAAACGTAGTGTTTTCCATCTTTGCCGAGTGTTTTTTTTTTTTTTTTTTTTTTTTTTTGCACTCGGCAAAGACGTTGTTTGCCGAGTGCCAAAAAAAACATTCGGAAAAGTATCGGACACTCAGCAAATTTCGATTTTCCGGTAGTGTGCACTGCAAGTGCTAGCCATTGGCAGAATGACCTCTTTTTTCATTTCTTGTAGCGCTGCAGCCTGCAGGAATTACCTCTTTTCTTTTTGAAGAAGACCAAATCCTGCAACTGCACAACGACAGGTGGCAGTTTTTGTAGTGACAATGTATTACGGGCCACTATCATGGGTCATGCAAAGTTCAGACTGATGTCACTAAAGCCATCCACCACGGAGACAGCGTCTAATAGTCAAAGAAAACATGGTCCATGTTTGGAATTTAGTGCCATTTCACACCTTCGGCGTGCAGAAAATTGAAAGGTGATCTCATTTTTTCCTACTTGCTTTTTGGAAAAGTACCAAGCACCAGAGGCAGGTGTCAATCATCATGGTTGATAATAACTTGATAATGGGTAACAGGTCCCTGTCATCCATGAAAGTTGAGACTAATATGCGATTAAAGTAAGTAGTATATAGTGATGTAAAGAGAACTAATCGCAAGCAGGTAGCACAGAGAGGATAAGGTTCAGAGAAAATTGCAATTGTAAATGAAGAATTAGCCTTTAATTTCTATCAAGGATCAACCAAGCTTTACTTCAATCCTCCTCATTCAAAGGAAAACACATACAGGTTGATCCTTCTCATTCGAAGTAAAACACATACAGGTTGATCCTCCTCATCGAAAAATGGAATCAATCCCTCTGGGAAGTAAGAACAATAGCAATCTTATATTACTCACTTCTTTTTCACTGTGGAGAATATTGTTCGATGATCTGATGAATTGAAACCAAATTATGACACATATTTGGACACTAACATACTATAATATATATGGAATCGTTATTCTTTACAAAGACACACTTGTTGCCCATCTCCAACAATCAAGATTCCTTGATGTCAAAGAGGTCAACGTGGCTCCTTGTTACCCTTTTCTCTTACATTAATTGTACTCCCACCGCTTCATAATACTTATGATTCTAGCATTTTCAATTTTTGCTAAAATACTTGTGATTATCACATTTCGATGCATCATTCTCACTTCCCTATGCATCTGTATCTCTATATCTTTTCTTCTTGTTTTTTGTGCACTGCACTTTTGTAGCTTCTACATGTTTCTTATGCCCAAAGCTAGAATTACAAGTATTGTGAAACAAAGAGAGTATGAAACACTAGTACCACACAGAGGACCTGTCGAAATCATTGTCCTAATTCCTCGCATTCCTAGCTAACTAATTAGGTGCTCGAATATATGTAGTACATGTGTCTTGTTTGGCCAGACGGCAGACTTGAGACCCAACTTTAGGCCGCCTTTGCCTGGTAACGTGTTGGGATATGATGCAGGGCAACTTTATAGGAAATCCAGCACATGGTTTTCTAACTTACATTACTTATGAGTGAAATGCACTGGAGGTACACAAACTTGTCAAAGGTGTGTCGAATAGGTACATAAACTTCCAAACTGGAGATTTAGGTACAAAAACTTGTTATGTAGTGCACAGCAGGTCCAAAACCAAATCTGGATCGTTTTGCCGCCAACGTGGCATGCCAACGTGGTGAACTAGTAAAGAAGAAGGCTAAGAAGAGCAACATCTGAACTAATTCTTGTCCTATAATTAGCATTTTGTGAAGTTATTTTGGTCTGTTGGTTGGTCTTTCGACATAAGCAAATTTTCAGGTTGCTTTAGCTTAAGTGACTTGGCAACTATGTTGACAGATGAATTCTCTATAGGTCTAAAAATTTAGATGTCAGCCTGATGAACTGCATGTATTTTCGGGCAAAATCTATTTTTATGCAATGGTTGAACTGCAGGTCAGCATGTTGCTCTGTTTTCACCTGAAGTGGTGACTGAAATCAGGGATGAGCTGATGCTCTGTTTTTTTTTTAACTCAAAATATCATATGTATGGAACTGCTATGGCATGGCGTTAAACTCAGGTTTTAAAACAAATCAGTGAAAACGCCAACCTCATACTCAAGAGTCTCATGCCATGGCGTTAAACTCATATTTCAGTATATATTGAGTGAGACAAAGAAGCAAATTTTCAGGTTGCTTTACATGTTATAGCTTAAGTGACTTGGCAACTATGTTGATAGATGCATTCTCTATAGGTCTAAAAATTTAGATGTCAGCCTCATGAACTGCATGTATTTTCGGGCAAAATCTATTTTTATGCAATGTTTGAACTGTATGTCAGCATGTTGCTCTGTTTTCACCTGAAGTGATTACTGAAATCAGGGATGAGCTGATGCTCTGTTTGTTTTTTTTATAACTCAAAATATCATATGTATGGAAATGTATGGCGTGGCGTTAAACTCGGGTTTTTAAACAAATCAGTAAAAACGTGATACTCAAGTTTTTCATGCCATGGCGTTAAACTCAGATTTCAGTATATATTGAGTGATCTGAACTGTCATCAGACCGTAATACCATGCTCGATACGATAATTAGAAGTTTGAAGACATCCTCATCACGGCCTCGCCAGACACGAAGTTGGGGGCCTCCTACTCGTGCTATGCATAGTGTTTTTTTTTTTTTTTTTTTTTTTTTTTTTTTTTTGCGACGAATGCTATGCATAGTGTTTGTGTAGCGCGGCCCACGGCCTGCTACCGAGGGCGCGGGAGGCAGGGTACCACGCAGGAGACAACACGACCATAGCTTTGATTTTTTATTCACGCGGTTCATCTTTTAGCAGATGAGAACAATTTGTTCCAATAATCAAAAACAATTGTTCTATCACTTAAAACATTTGTTCCAGTAATGAGAAAAATTGTTCCACCAAATAAGAACATTTATTCGAGCAATTCAGAGTAATTGTTCCATCGTATTAGAACAATTGTTGAATTTAAAATTCAAAAAATATATGCATATGGGATCTTGTTTTGTTGCATTAATTGTAAAGATTATTTGGATTCAAAAATGAAGTTACGGTTTAAAAGAAATTCGATTTAAAGTTTACATCTCATCTAAATTTCCCGCAGCCGTGAAAGGGGTCTTAGTCTAGGGGTTAAGGCATCCGAGTAGCACTTTTGATGTCCTGAGTTCGACTCTCGGTAGGAGCGAATTTTCTAAGATTTAACGGCATTTGTGTTTTCAGCGGTAGGCGACGTGGCCGTCGACAGCGAGGCGCCAGTGGTGACTTCGTCAATCTGGAGGATTTGCCGGCTCAGTCTTCGAAGATGCTCATAGGGGTAGGGTTTAGGTATGTACGTTCATAGAGGTAAGCGTGCGTGCGTTGTGAGTGTCTAAGTTGTAGTAATCACAAAAAAAAATTCCCATAGCCCACTTACATCGTTGACACGTGTCCACTGTCTTGCCCCTCTTTCGCATGCGCCTGGTAGCCAGTCTTCTCCGGCCTGCTAGCTTACGTAGTTGTTATGTTTGTACTGCACGAGCTTTGGCGCGCGCTACCAAAAGCTACCGATAGCGCGCTACATACAGAGATAATAGAGATTCCGCGAAGTTGTTGTGCGTGATGGAGAGGCCGGGCGCTTCTACGGCAGATGGTTCAAGCCCGTCCCTTAACAAGGACATGATGGACAGACCAAAGCCCCCAAAACTTTGAGGCCTCCAATTCATAATTCACATAGGCCTGCTAGAAAAAAGACCCCGCACAGCTCATAAGTCTAAAAAAACAACGCAGACAGCCTGATAGTCTATTCGGTGAAGGCAGAAGCTGGTTCACGCTCGTCATTCTTTTTTCATTAAGAAGAGGAGAAAAGCTCGTAATGTGACTAGGGCCTAGCTCTTTAAGAAACTTGGCAAAATCCAACCACAAAGCATTGTCAAGTTACTAGTACAATAGAAGAGCAAACGCCCTAACAGTCGTAAATATAAAAAACCAAAAAAGAGATGGGAACAATTTCCCAAAACAAAGCATCATAACTTAAACGCTACGCCCGCCGAGGGAGGAGTAGTTTTCATAGCTTGGAGAACCTGGCAGCCGCCCACAGATGGGCCTCATAAATAATCTCTTGCGACAAAGCGACCGGTTGGAGCGTCCGAAATTCGAAAATCCTATTGTTCGTTTCTTTCTGAGGCCTCCACGCGACCAAGATGAGCAACGAATCGAACCATGAACGAAGCAGGGCAAAATAGACCCTGACAATCCAAAAACAAAAGGAAAACGGGAACAGGCTTCCAAACAGAGAAATGATCCACTAATAAGTCTGCGTAGGGAGGAGGAGCTTCCGCAGCTTCTTGAACCCCACAGCTGCCCAAAAGTGAGACTCGTCGATGATTTCCTGCGACAATACGACTGATTAGAGCGCTTCGAATTCAAAGACCCTGTTATTCCGTTCCTTCCAAAGCCTCCAAGCGACCAAGATTAGAAGAATATTAAGCCAGAGGCGTCACGGTTTGAGTACTTTTTTACGCGACCTAAGCCACCATTTGACAAAAGCGACCAGGTTAAGTGAAACAGATTGAAAACCCGAACCAGGTTCTTTGTAAGTCACGGCTTTGGGTGGGAAGAATCCTCAATGGAGACCCCTTTATCACCCCACCGCTCGTTACTTAGAACAACGATTACAAGAGTCCATCGCTAGCACAGAGATCAACAAACAACAGAGAGGAGAGAAGGAAGAGGGGTGGCGAGCCAAGCACACGATTTGGCCAGCGGAGAGGTGCCTGGGGGATCACGACCAAGAGGAGAGAGAAGGAAGAGGGGAGACAAGGGATGGCCGAGGCGATTCCGACAACGACCATGATCAAGCGACGGCGACCACGACCAGGTGGCGACGACCACGATCAAGCGACAACAACCACGACTAGGCGTCGGCGACCACGACCAGGAGACGACGACCACGATCAAGCGACATCGACCATGACCAGGCATCGGCAACCACGACCAGGCGACGACGACCACGTCCACGAGTTCTGAATCCAGGCGACGGCGACCACGACCAAGCGATAGCTACCACAAGTTCCTCGACCAGACAACAACGACCATGACCAAGTGGGAGCGACCGCGACCAGACGACCACGACCAAGCGACAGCGACGACGACCACAAGTTCCGCCCAGCGGCAACCACGATCAAGCGAAATCTACCACAAGTTCCACGACCAGACAACGACAACCATGACCATACGACAGCGACCTCAACCCGAATGGCGGCGACCACGAACACGTGTTCCGCATCCATACCACGATGATAGTGACCCTGCCCAAAACAACTGTGATCACATATTCCGCGCCCAGACGGCGGCGGCCACAACCACAACAACGACCATGTGTTCAACATCCAGACGACGACGGTGGCGACCACGACCATGTGTTCCACATTCAGACGACCACGATCTCGACCTTGTGTTCCGCATCCAGGCGGCAACCACGACCACGCAAACCGCGTCCAAACGACGACGGTGGCAACCACGACCAAGCGACCACATCCACTTATTCCACATCCAAACGACGTTGACCACGACCATGTATTCCGCGTCCATACAGCGGCAGTGGCGACCAAGCGATCGCGTATTCCGCGCCCAGACGACGGCAACCACGACTACATAACCATGTCCAGATGACGACCACGACCACAAGATTTCTCATGCAACCAACAAGAGTGAGCTCCAAGCACAACTGCAGACAGTTATCCCCGCCACTCGTGCCGCCCGTTGTCGCCGCCACCCCACGACCGTCGTGAGGAACTCGCTTGTTGCGGAGTAATCCACCACGCCATTCTGCTGGAGCTCAAGCCGCCGCCGCCGCCGCGTCAAATCTGAGCTGAGGGGCCGCGTCAAATCTGAGCTGAGGGGCTTGCCGCCAGATCCGGGACCTGAAAGGGAGAGAGAGGAGTGAGCACTGAGAGGGGGATGACGCCGCGCGTAAGAGAGCGAGGTAAGGGATGGCGGAGATGGCAAAGATGGCGCAGATCTGGCGTGGATGTCGTCGCGTCATGGAGGTGGTCGCCGGAATGGTCGAAGAAGTAAGCACTCGGGGAGGGCATCTGCACGACCACGTTCGTCCTCATGCGACCACGACCAAGGAGCCCTGTGATGACCTTCGTTGCCGCCGCATTGCGCACCGTCAAAGCCAGCCAAACGGGCACACGTCCACAGCCCACGCGACCACACATCAGAGCAGCCATGAGCAGCGCATGGCTAACAGGGCCGGCCGTGGCAGGGACTGCACCGCACAAGGCAACTGCCGCACTGACCATCGTCAGGCTCGACCCGGGCTGGCCGTCGTGCAACCGAAGCTCATATACGCACAGATCTGGACATGGGTATGTGAATCTGATGGAGGAGCTGGAGCACGCCACCTCTTGCTGGAACCAGCAGAGCAGGGTGAGATGGAGGCCTGCAGTTGCAAATCGGGAGCGCTGCCGTCACCGTCCTCGCGGGATCTGCACCCCGGCGGCCGAGTTCCGGCGTGGGCAGCCAGCTCCTTTTCTGTGGACAAGCTCCGCTGCCCAGATCTGCGCCCAGCCATCCCCTGCCCGTCGAGACCCGGCTGAGGTTGGCCAAGGTTATGCGTCGCCTAGCATGGGGGAGGGTGGATCCGGCACGGAGCAGCGACCAGGCTTCCTCACGACCAAGGAGCGGCGACCTGGAGGAGAGCAGCGGCGGCGACCAGGAGCGTGACTGGACCAGATCCGGCCTCCACCGTCAGCAACCACAACCAGGCCGCATCCGTGTGGATCTGGCCGGCGACGGGGATGAAGACCAGCTGCCATTGCCAGACGACCACACGAGGGGGAGGGGGAGAAGAAAGGGGCGGCGCGTGGAAGGGGATGCCTCGCCGCCACCGTCCTCGAGGCCACGTGCGGCGGCGCGCCCCAATGGCAGCGAGGAGGGCGGGGGAAGGTGACGGCGGCTACTAGGGTTCGAGCCCCCGCTCGTCGTCGCCCTCGCTGGGCCTCGCTCGCCCCGCGCCGAGGAGAGAGCGGCCTGCCGCGCAGCGCGGCCACGGGGGAGAGCCGAGGCCCTCGGTGCAGCCTCGCAGGGAAGGCGGCGGCCGTCGTCCTGCCGGCGTCGTCGTGCGGGAGGAGCCCGCTTGTTGGAAGCACTTCCAGAGGAGCATGTTTTATCCTGTCAGGACTCTAGCTTAGCTTCGTGGAGTATCGAAGAAAATCGTAAAGAACACGCTCGTCATTCCCAACAGCATAGCAGCGTGTGGCCTGGGCTTGCTCACCTCACGGCTGAGGCCCTGAAACAATTAGCAAGGCAAGCAGGCAGGCGCCATGTTGTTTTGTTTTTTAATCCAGCATCGGGCGGGGCTCTCCATGTTCTATTCTTTTTTTTTAATCTTGCTAATGCAGCTATATGTTATTGCTGAATGCCTAAAACCTAAGACTGTAGTTCCTTTTAAAAAAAAGTTTCATACTTTGGCTTATCAAACAGGCGTCCAGCATCATCAATTTTTAATCTTGATGTTGCATATGCGCAAATGAGCTTTTCTAAATTGAAATTGGTGAAATATTGTCAAAAATAGCATGTGCTGAAATTATATATATTTTTTACAAACACACAATTGGGTGTAAGAGCTTTATAGAAACAAGAAGGTGCGAAGAGGCACAAAGTTACAACGAGTGTTACACCATGTCGCGTTAGACGGACAAAAAACGACCGAGGTCAAATTACATTGCACGATTACTGATCAAATACTCAACCTCAACCCCTACGATTACATGTCAAGAAATAGAAGGTATATAGTTAACTAGTATACTTGGCTATGTTCATTTTCAAATTTTAAGGCCTCATTTCAGATTTCGCACCGGGGCCTCAAATACTTAGAGACGGCCCTCGATGGTTGCATGTGCGCCTCCTGGTCCCCCACGAACGCGGCGGTACCAGGTGGACAGAAACGCAGAAAATATCTGTCACCCACACGCGTGGGACAACGTGATGAGCGTGCAGGCCTGCGAGAGGAGTGGGAACGTATTATTGGTAGCCAACTTTGTAGGCTACCAAGGCCGCTATCACCGTAAGTATATTGCTCGCAATGGATGTGGAGAAGAATGTTCTCTCAAAAAAAAGAAGGTGCGGCTGATCCCGACGGTCGTCCCAGAAGACATCTGGTGGTGCCCCAAGTCGTGCGGGAGCTTCCCTAGTTCCCTGGGTACGAGATGGACTGGATTGGTTACCTGGCCTCACTTGTATTTGTCGGGGGAGATGGCAATGGTGTCACCGGCATAGAGAAGAAGACTGATGGAGGCTGAAGATAATGTTGAAGAAAACTAAAATTGCAAATGACGTCACAAGCCATGTCAGTTTCAGGCACTTTTCTGTTTTCCTGAGTTCTGTACATTGTCCGACAAAACAAAAGCGCATTATAACGAAAGAGCCATGCTCTCCATTTGAGCTATATGCACCTTCTACAGTTTGAAACCTGAATATTGGGTTGCAAATGAAATTTGAAATGTGAAACTTAAGTTTGTTTCTGAAACCCCTGAAAAGTTTGGGAGCTGAAAGTTGGGTCACTCTATATATGCTATTGCAGTTTATGTCTTTATCAGAATAAGGCATTACGGTACTGCCTGCCATGCTGAAGAGTAGGGGTATGAACTGAAAACATATATTAGTTCTAGCACTGCATTTGGGGTAGGGGTATGAACAACTTCTTCAGTCTTCCACGCTTGACCTGCTTGGACACTGACTCAAAGCATGCCTGATGTTAATTTACTTTCTTTCAATCAAGCTGGTTCCAGGAGCTTCAGGGATTCATTTTCAGTAGCAAACCACATTAGTCCCTTATTTGATTTCATCATCTACTTAGTAATCAATTATGGTGACGAGGTCCATACATTCTAAAAAATTGTGAATAAATAACCAGTATATACTCATTTGATTCTTTAAATCCTGATAGTAACTGCAACGTTCCTACTGCATAAATGTCTCTGTTTGGAAGTAGTCTAAACAGTTGAACAACAGAAGCAATTAATATGCAAACTCTCCATTTTTTTGCGAACACGCAAAAGGTTTGCCTGTCATTTTCATGAAAGAAGGGGTGGCCACAAAAGGACCAAGTAACAAGCGTGTAAGGCTGCAGCGCCATAGGCCGATTACTAGAGGTATATGCAAACTCTCCTGATGGTGCTTTAGTTTCAGAAAAATCATGCTTACCTTGAAAGTCTGGGGACATGGAAACGGAGCACTGTATCACCTCAATCCTCTGTATATGATCTGCCAATTTGAATGGAAATATTCAGTTTTAAATCTTTGTAAAAGAGCAAAAGACATAGAAAAACTGAAAGATAATGAGAGAAGTCATTGGTCAAGAAAACTGATCACGTTTAAAAGAGATAATCTTGCTAAAATACATGATCAGTGACCATGATCACGAATGCTACTCAAATAATGCAATTTTGATGCCACCATGATCATGAATCAGTGATTCTAGCTCCTACGAGCATATCAGGGAAAGGTGTTCATGGTAAATAACATATGTTTTCTATGTGATAGAAGTCTCAGAAGAAAGCCATATATATTAATATGAGACTATGACTAATATATGTTGGAAAAGAGTTGGGCTAGTTACACTATGACCCGTCCGTACTACTGTTGCACGCTGCGTAGCCACAAGTTCCTCCATCAGCATGTTCTTGATACGTGTACACTCAGACGTCATATTTTTTTTAGACAAAAGGTCTCCCCTGCTTTATTCAAGCAACATGTTCAGTACAGCATTCTGGTTCTATACTTATCTTTATTCAGGGACATCAAGTCTCATTGCAAGGAACATAAGTCTCAGGCTCTCAGCTATTTTGATGCATATTTTTCAATGTTCCAAATGTTCACTCCAAAAGTTTCAGATCTCATTTTTCAATCCTGCAACGATTGTTATCTAGGGAACTATCTGGGATGCAGAATAGGACAAGTAAATGCATTGGGAAAGTAAATGGATCAACCAGCACTACCAAGGTTTTGATACTGATAAATGATAATCACACACGCACCTGGTAGCTGTGCGGCATTACATCAAGCATGTCCCGGACACCACGTCCGTGAAGCAGGTCCTGTACTTCCTGCCTCAGCTCACCCACGACCCACAGAGCCGTCACAACGGGAGATCCGGTGAATCTCCCGTTGGCCGGATACCATTGGCCGGGTTAGCCATCCTCGCTCTCTCGTTCCAAAAGAAAGCATTGATCATTTCAGTTGTACTATATATATAATGTGTACTACAACACATTCGGCAGCCCACCAGGTGAGTGTGTGGTGCGCCCCGGTGTGCCGATTTTGAAGGATCTGCAGCGACCAACGCTGGTAGCTGGTGTCGCGGCGGGAGAAGTCTGGCGATGATTTGGTCATCGGCGATCCATGATTTCAGGCTTGGTTGTATCACTGGATCCGTGTCTACTGCTGGTACGGATTGTTCTACTTCCATTCTGACATAATCGATCAATTGTTAGCTTTAGACCTGACACCTCTACTATCTACATTAGTTGTTTTATTTTGTGTACAAAACAAATAATTTGTAACAGGCGACTGTCGAGATTAAAATCCATGCACCCAAGTTTTCTTTAATTTCCCTTTTTTTTCAATATAATTTTCCATTTTTACACTGCTAAACCTAGCACCCCAACTTAGATTTTGCACAGTTAGTCCATGTCCGGCTGCAATTGGTTTCCATCAGCGGTCTGCAATACTGCAACTCTTCTTAGCATAATTCAACTCCTGACCAAGAGGCTGTATGTGATAAATTTCGTTTCTTTGGTTAAAATTTTAGCCCTTTAGAATCTTGCTATTTAGTAGTATTAAATAAAGTCTAATTACAAAACTAATTGTAGAACCTCAGGTTAATTCGCGAGACGAATTTAGTGAGGGTAATTAAGCCGTAATTAGAAGACGGTTACTGTAGCATCACTGTAGCAAACACATAGATTAATTAAGCTCGTTAGATTCGTCTCGGAAATTAGCCCTTATCTATAAAAATGTTTTATAATTAGACTTTATTTAATACTTTTAAATGGCAAGATTCTCTTTGATGTCATTGCGTAGTGCCTAGTGAGTAGTAACCAACTTATATCGATCGTACTTCATACAAAACTAACATAGCAAGAGTTTTCTTGCTTTTAAGTACAAAATGCTTGGTGTTGAATACCATAAAACAAATAGGCTAGAATCTTCTTGCTTAATTAACTATTTTTAAGGGTACCATTGGCCGGGCTAGCCATCCTCGCTCTCTCGTTCCAAAAGAAAACATTGATCATTTTAGCTCTATATATATAATGTGTACTATAACACATTCGGCATATATACATGCATCATATAGTAGAGGCATTAATTTCTACATTACAAGTGATCTACATAATGCCGAATGTACAGACATTATACATTGTGTACATAATGTAGAGGCATTTCAGCATTAACAAGTGATCTACAAATAAATCCCAATAATATATAATATACTTTCTGTCAATGATATGGCAATCAAGATAGAAAGGAACTCCCTCTGTATAATCAGTATACTCAATTTGATCATGATAATGAATTGTGGATGTCCTGATTCATGTGCACAGGTGAAAATGTGAGATGACAGTTACTCCCTCCGTTTTTAATTATATGACGCCGTTGACTTTTTTGTTGAACTTTAACCAACAATATATGTGAAAATAATTAGTTGCTTATCGTAAAATGTATACTGTTAGATCTATCATCAAAAGCACTTTAAGATTAACTTATATATTTAGATATTTGTATAAATATTTATGAATAAGACGAATGGTCAAAGTATCGAAAAAAGTCAACGGTGTCATATAATTAAAAACGGAGGGAGTATTTTTTAGGGCATCTACAAGGGTTCGCTCAAATCAGCGAGGAGCTTGAGAAGTGAGATAACTATTGTTCCCTGCAGCCAGCCTAGCCCTGGGGCGGTGCAAGCGGTGCGCCCGCACCGCTCCCCCCCCCCCCCCCCCCCCCCCCCCGAAATCCAAGGGGCCCCTGCGGAGATGCAGCACCATAACCTATTTGCTTAACTTTGGCTGCGTCGCCGCCATAGATGGAGCTCGACGGGAGCTTCTTTTTCTTTTTCTTTTTTTTTGAGCAAGACGGGAGCTGGATGAAGAAGATAGAGAAAGGCGAACAGTTTTTTGGGCCACTGGGCTGCGTTTCTATTTCAACATCATTTTATTGCCTGCTGGTATGCAAGCCCAGGGAGTTGTAGCCAGCGGCCTACTAGCCCGTCACGCTGAGTTGCTGCTGTACACTAGTCGCTGAGTTGTATGCAAGCCCATGAATTTGTACATGTTAGCCTTGGGCCATCACTCAGTAGCATTTCTTTTCTTTTTATGATGAGGGATGCGTCGTACAGTTCAGTTGTTCCTTTTTCATCTCATATTACATGCAGCTGGATCATGAAGAAATATCAAGATGGATAGAAAAATAAAGTAGGACAAACTGAAAGGTTCATACGTCATGATGCATATAGACTACTTGAATTTTGTATCATTTTCTCTGGATAATCTTGCAACTTAGGTTTTTTTCAATAGTTGGATGATCTTGAAATGAACTGAAGAACCATACATAATTTTAAAATAATACAAATAATTATATGTTTCTTTCGTAGAGTAAAATATTCATGGGCGGAGCTAGCTGGGTGGACGGGTGGCCCACCCTGAGATTCTGAAAAACTGATGTTTTTAGCAATGTAGCACATACGGTAGCATAGCTACTGTTGCTCGGCCCATCTAATTCTCCCTTTGCGGCCCACCCTGGCGCTAGGCTCTAGCTCCGCTACTAAAAATATTAGTGGTCCAACTGCATTTTTTTTAGTAAAAATTGTTATGATAAAAACGGAGGGCCACCAAACATGATCTCGCACCGAGCCTCTGAAATGTCAGGACCGGCCCTGCCTGCAGCTACCAGCTTCCCTGAAACAAAACGAAAACTATTGTTGGGCGCGTGTGCTTCTACCATTCCAGTGGTGCAAGCCTGGAGGCCATTGCAGCAGGTCATGTTGCTCGTATATCCCAGTGTGTTAAAGGCTAATGGGTGGCAATGAGCGGAAGACTGGGAGAGAAAACGGCCCTCTGACCTTTGCTCACTGTTCCAGAAGTACAGCATGCCTCCAGTTTCCACTCTCCATGTGATCTGTATCCTCTGTCTTTCCCCTACTATGGCAAACTTAGCCTTACCCAATCATGAGCGCCCATCCTAGAATCAACGTCGCTGACGTGTGGCCGCAAACCATTCTCTAATCTCCACTGCATGCGCACTGTTTTTGTGATTAAGGGCTTGTTCCGTTGCTGTTGATCCGAAATTAACAACACTGCTGATCGAAAAATCAACAACAATGACAGTGGAAGCACTATCGATGCATCCACCCTGCAAAAAGGCGGAGATCGATTCCAGGCTTTGGGATGCTGTTGATTTAGCGGAGACAAATATGATTTGCCGTGCTGTTGATTTAGCGGAGACAAACATTTTGAATCGGTAGCAATGCAGCATTCTCCATCTGTGTTGTTGATTTGGATCAGCAACAATGAAATGGGGATTAGTTGATGGTTTGCGGCCTCTCGTCATGTCGACAGTGTTGATTTCATAATGATCGCTCAGGATTGATTTGCCATAGTAGAGAGAAAGGCAGAGGATACAGATCCGCCCAGGTAGGAGTATCAAATTTAAAACACAAAATAAGTTCTTCTTTCAAGTTTGAACTTTCAGACTCATAATCAGGGTTACGTTTTGGAAGTAGAACACCAACGAGGCATTCTTCACTAATGAAATATAAGTAGCCTACGGGTTATAGCGGCGGTAGATCCAGGCGAACTCAGTGGCTACAGCCTACAGGCGGCTGCTCCTTCATTGGTTTTTCCTCTGTCTTCTGCTTCTTCAAGTCCGTGTAATCCTTTCAACATCGCCGTCAGGAAACATCCTTCCTCTTTATCAGGTAAACCTTCCTCTAGATTCCTCAGGTTCTGACGGGTACGGCGGATTAGAGCAGGTACAATACTACACGTAAGCAGTCTTATAGCCTGTCTCATGCGATGTCATATAGAATTTTTAATGAGATGGAAGAGAAAGAGTAATGAAAGAACGAGACGGTTGTTTTGCGAAACAACCACCTCATACGCTAAAATTTAGAAGCATAAAACAGCTTACACACCATTATACGAGTTATAGTTGCCATGCAACTCATAACTATTCTCTTTTTAATCCACAAATTAAGAAAATAATACAATTACTACAAAACAACTAAAACAATCAGTCATTGTACAGGTGGTCTGATAAACCGTCTGAAGATTACATGACATGTATGAGATGATATGACATGTATGAGACGACATATACAAGACCACCATATTACTTGCCCTTAGGTGGCGCCAACGCTTGAAGTGGGGAGGAAAAGCAGAAATGCGGCGGAGGCGGCGTGAAGTTTTACTAGGATTGTTAGGCGCGCTCCGCTGCGCATGACCCGGATTTAGTGGTAATAATGTTCCTTCTTAAAATTGTAAATATAATAGGTTATATGCTAAATATTAATCACAAAATCAGCTTAGCTCAGTTGGTTTGAGTGCTCGTTTAATTGATAGAAGTTCCCGGTTCAATCCCCCACGCCCCATTCTATTTTTTAGAGCATTTTTCTCGAACAGGCCGGGAATGAGCAAAAGAACATAACAGCCCAACAAAGAAGAATATAAAAAAGTAGCAGAAATGGCCCAGCAAAGAAGAATGTAAAAAAAAAGTAGCAGAAATGGCCCAACAAAGAAGAAGAGATGGAATCCATACCCGCGGACCATCAGAAGAGGCCAAATGCGCAGGATAAGCTACGCACAGGCCCAGTTACAACCCTGGACCATCAGAAGAGACCAAATGCGCAGAAAAGGCTACAGGCCCAGTTACAATACCATTAGCACATGCGACGTCCAGGCCAGCAGAACGTGAGGGAGCGGAGTGGATAGGGTAAAAAACGTCGTGTAACTCTGGAGGTGAGTCACGGAGGCCAAAACGCTGTAGGAGGCTCTAGTCTCTCACAGTTGAAGACTAGTATATATATGAGGGTGGTTGCGTGTCAAAGCGGGTCGCCGTCAGTGGGCCGGCGAGCTCGATGAAATCGGGCCCGGGACATCCGCCGTCGTTCTTGGCTCTGCAGCGCCGGGGATCAAACTCGCTGCTGGCTCCCTCTGGGTCGTCGATCAGAGGCGCAGTTGTGTGTTAACGGGCCTTGGGCTGCTTTTGAGATTTCAGCGGAATACGAGTTCACATCCACAGCGGAAAAAGAACAAAGGCAATCCCTCTGTCCAAATCAAACCAAGATTAACGCCCCTAAAGTGTGACTTTCGTATCGTAGCTATGCCAATCTTGTGAGAATGGTAAAGATGTGGAGGGAATATGCTAAACTTGCGAGCAATGCCAAACATGTATGAAGGAAAAGGGATGACCGGTCTTGCCCGCAGAGCGTTGCAAGGAATATTCATTTCAAAGTGCCGTGCTCCTGATTATATCGGTTACACTGTCACATACTGTATTACTTACTCTGAACACCTGATTTTTGTGGCGTAGACGGGGTTGGATTTTGTTAAATCTCTTGTATTTGGCACCTGCTTTATGTGAAATCTGAGTGATACATCTTGCTTGATACTTGCCATGTCTCATGTTTCAAACCTGGCTCCGCCATTGCTTGATTTGTCATGAAAAACCGTAACAATCATGTCTCGTTTATTGTTATTTGTGTCTAGTTTGGATTGTCAGGTAAAAGCAAAACCAGTTAGAGCAAGCCTAACGAGAGGCTTGTAGCCAGTTAATGTCATAGTTGACAGGCAAAAAATAGGAAAGAGAACGCTCCTTGGCGCGTCTGCGGGTGCCAACTCCACTCGAGCTCCAAAGCTGTTATGGGGTCACTGGCATCTTTCTTCTCTCTGACATGCTGATTCAGCATTTGTTGGAGTCCAAAAAAAACTGACGCGTTGTAGGATTGGGCTGTAGGCTGGCTCAAGATGAGCTACACGCCATGCCTTGCTCTTAGTAAATCAGAAGTCATCACTTCTGCCTTCGAGGACGACATGTTGCCTTCACAAACTGTAGGAGGTGCGCAGAAGATGATTCTGGCAGACGTAGTATCTAATCTTCTCAGTGTATACTCAAACTCATGTTGATAATTTCTCATTGTATTTTTATGGTTCTTATTGAACTTTACGCCAACGCTTGATATCTTATCAGTATTGTTTAGCCAGGTGTCTGCTTGGGAGCACGAACACTTGCCTTTGCTGAGCACGAACACTTGCCTTTGCTCTGCTCTGACGTTACCTTTACCCTGTGTGTAAACGGAAGATCAGCTCGATCAGCTAAAGCCTAAAGGCGTTTTGACACGAATTTTGCACTGATAGCTGCCCGCATCCAGCTTTCGGCTCAGACGCGCTTTGCGACACGTACAGCAGACGCGCTTTGCGACACGTACAGCGGTGAGAATGATGAAAAGCTACTTGGCGCTGAAATGTGGAACACCCGTCGCCTTTCGCAGCTTCGATTCTCTTCCAACTCATGCTTAGCCGATGGAATTAATTCTCCTCGCTTTTCCATCTCCATTTAAACCCTCTTCTGCTCCCTTCTAAGCAGTAGCGCCGAGCAACTTCGGGAGAAATTCTCATCGTCTCTCTCGTTCGAGCTGCCCGTGCTCGTTGTTGCAGATCAGCCTCAGGTACGTGCTATAATTAACTACCACTGGTTCATTGTTGTTTGCTCAGTTCGATCTTAACCTGAAATACAAAGTTTGAGCCCCTGTAAACTTGCTGCAACTCAACCACACATCGCCGGTGATCTCAACTCTCACCCCGTTTGCAGGTGACACGATGCAGCTCGTGCTCGTGATATCTCTGCCGATCGTGATCCTCGTTCTCATCATCATCGTCCTCCTCTACGTCATGCACCGCCGGCGGCGAGTTGTCTATTAGTGCAACACCCCTGTTGCTCTACTACTACATATCCATTTTTCAATGTGACAAGGCTGGTTCCAAAACTCAGCCCTACGGCACAAGAAGCTTAATTTACATTTCTAGCATAATTAAAAGACCGATTGGTTTGGTATCACTACTTTACATGTGCCAGTATTTGTGAGTGTTATTTTTTTCCTTTTCTTGTAGAATAGATCGAAAGGTGTGTCCTTGCTCTTATCACCATGTATCTTTGATTCCTGCGAGCCAAACGTATCTCAAAATGGTTGTTGTGTTATGTCTATGATAGTGGATCAATATGTTTGGATTTTGTAGCAATGACTGTATATAACTTTACTCTCTAGTATTTATTTTTTCCCCACTTACACAAGATTCTTATGTGACAAAAATTAGATATGCATGGTACTCTTATTAGGATTAGGCCCCAGTGGAGGAGGAATTTCAAATCCCACACGCATTTGGTGGATGATCTTATTAGAACCAGGTTTGGCAACATATTCTTTTGGGGAACTATGGTCACTGTTTGCTGTACTGTTGTGGTTCACGACGTATTTCGACGACGAGGCAGCGTGCGCGCGGCGGCGTGGCAGCCCATGTTATAGTTAATTTCACGTGGGCCTTATGCAGATTCAATCCAATCCATTGCAGAGTACCCCCCCCCCCCCCCCGGCAAAAATAATTTTATGCACTAATAAATTCACTATATTTTGACAATGTGGTAATTTATTTTGAATGACAGGGAAAATATAAATAATACAAAACTCTTACATCAAGATATTGGAAGTCGAATAAAGCACAATATAGTTCTCCGAACTATATTCTCCGACTGATGCAGCCAAAAGCAAGAACCAAATCGAAGACATATCATCTACGACCGGCGATAAGAGTCATTTATTAAAGCCACATGATCCATTACCTTCAAATTCATTACCAAGGTGGATTTAATTTCTAGGAACGAGAGTCTGCAAAAAATCTCGATCAGTAGGAAGAAAAGAAGATTCCTCCTCATTAGCCCCTAAGTTGCGCCCAGATTGAGCCACAACAAAACTGAGCAGGAACTGGTGAATCTTATCCATGATGACATCACCTTTGTTTCGCCATCGCCGTCAATACACATTTAAGCCTCTATGTCATCTTGCCAAGCAGGATGCTAATGTTATCGCTATCATGGCCACCGTCGTCACAACCGTCGTGGAAAAACAATCAACACCTAACATCCTTTAGAAAAATAGAAGAAAACACTAAAATCCCAACACCAAAAATTCAGGTCTTAAAACTGAGGACTAAAACTAGCACTATTACTAGAGATACGAGACCCGCTCCTTCTAGCTGCCGGCGAGATCACTGGGAGAAGGGAAACCCGAGCGGCGGCGGCGTACCTAGGGCAAAGGCGTCATCTCGAGATGGCACAAACGTACTAGTTTGAACTTTGAACTTAAAAGATTACTTTTTGTCGAATGTTAAAGAAGAATATTTGCGAATGCATTACTTAAAAGATTACACCAACTAGCTGTCCCGGTCTTTATCTGCACTATGTATTTCATTCCAAACCCATTCTTCCACGTACATAAAACCGAGTTCACTCTTGTCCAAAATCAAGGAAACATCCTTGTTCCGGTTTAACTACTTCCACAACAACATCGTCACATATCAACGGCGTGTGGGGAGCTGCTCGGCGCGGAGGAACGTTTTGATCAGTGCCAGCCCTTCAGCCGGCTTGTTGAGGGGCACCAAGTGATCTGCACCCCTAACCGTTACCATGGCCATGCCATGGTACTCCACAAACCTACCTGCAACCTGCATTCCATGTTTGGTTTGCCTACTCATTTTCAGCGTCACTGATTGATGGTACATAATATGTTCAACGCAAAAAAAAGAAAAGAAAAGACAAATGTTCAGTTCAGCTTCTCTTCATATATACCTGTTTGTCGAGGTACCAGGGTTGCCACTGGGTCTTGATCGGCAGGCCGAGCGCTTCCACGCAGTAACGGGAGCCAATCACAGGGACTCTGCCATCTGCATCACCACTGCATTGAAGAATACAAGGTTTTAGGCATCAGAGAGCGATGTGTGTGTTTTTACCCGTGCTTTGAGCACTTGCTGCTGCATGATCTGAAAAATGCCATCTTTATAGGGTTCAAGAAGAACCGCACCTGTAAAGCCACACTCTGAGTCCAGCTTTGATGAGCTTGGAGTATATCGGTAGGACCGAGAATACTGAGAAATTGTAGGTGTTCAGGATGGGGTCACTGCACAAGCAATGGATGAGGTTAAGTTTATTTATAATCAGGTACTGATCCTAAAAGAGACCGAACTAAACAAATTTTAGTCAATCACCTGCAGACGTGCCATTTTCCTGGGAGCAATCCACTGGAATTTGCATGGAATGCTCTCTGCACTTCTTTCTTGTTGAAGTAGTCCTCGGCGTAGGATGAATAGCATGGATCATAGCCTGAGAACATTCGAATCGTCCTGCTGAACTGCTCCTGTAATTCCAAAGATAATAACCTTTTTCAGAATGATCTCTAGTAGCCCGGTACTGCCTGTTCTCATGTATGGTCATACCTTATCATCTGTGAGAAATGCACGATCAGCAGAAGATGCAGAAGTCCGATTTAGAAGGCACTTGGGCGCATAGATGTTGTACATGTCAATCTCTCGGTACTGACTAAAGATGATGTTCATGGCGGCATATGGCGAAGCTAGAGCTATCGACACCCGAGTGCACACCTTGCTTGTCAGACTTTCACAGAGGCACAGTGGTGCACCTTTTTTATCCAGCCTTGTGCACATAGAGTAAAAATTGGATGATTTTAACTGAAATTCATTTTGTAACCTGGTGCCAGTGCACCAGGGTGCTCTCACCTGGCTTCGCCAGTGGCGGCATTGCAATCATCGGATCAGTTGGTGATCTTAAAATCACAGTACCTTTTTATGCGCTCGTAGACTTCATCTGATACAATGGCATGGCTCCAGGCATACTCAGGTAGCCCTTTCGAATCATAAGTAACTGTTGGTGATAGGGTTGCCAACCTGCAACAGTTCCATTCTGATTTCTGAATGTTATGTTCTTCTGCAAGAATTGATTCCTTCTTTTCTAAAGAAAGAATCAATACCTTTGTTCACAAAATAGAAATCTAATTTTGGTTTCCACTCTTGCTACTTTATATTAGCTTCTGTCACATAATAATGTCGATTTGGATCGAACATGTCACTAGTTTCAATCGTACATTTGAAAAATTATTGAACTATTATAATCATTTTTAAGATCAGTCCATACATTCAACACCATTTTTCATGTGCCCAATATACAAATTTAAAATTTATAAATTTTTTAAGTAGAATCCCAAAACGACATTCTCTTGTGGATGTAGGGAGTTAGTTTAAAAAATGAGTTTCTAATTACTCCCTCCAGTTTTTTATTGAAGATTGTCCTAACATTATCAATAAAAAACAAAGGTAGCTGAAGTTTTCTTAAACATGAAAAGTAGGAAATGCTATGCGAAATGAACACTGAAACAGCTAGAAGACATCCAATATATGCTGTATTTATAGCCATTTAACAATCTTTTAGAAGAAAATTTTAGCATAATAAAATAGAAATATATTAAATTCTTACAATGAACCCCTTGAGATTGATGTATGTCTTCCCCTTCTTGGCCATGTTTCTCTCGTGAACAAGTTCAGCAAGTTGTGGTACATAGTGACCTGCAGCATTAGGCATGACACAGGAAGTTCAGATTCTTCAGTGATCTAAAGAAAGAAAAAAAACTGCTAGGCATGTTATTGTCCACAGTTTGTGGCTGTCACCTAACTACCTAAGCCTAAAATGACTCATGGACCTACCACACTAAAGCTGAGCTGTCTTCTCTGTTCTGAAGAATTGGATGACTGCAAGCAACAAAAGCTGAAAATAATTCAGCCATTATTTCAAAAATGCTGCTTCTAGTGCTTTGACGGTTGCCCTTGTATGATCTGTTATTTGCTTTGGAGTGGTGAGTTCTGAATTGTCGTAATCGCCAACCCAGTGCAAAAGCTGAGGTGTCACCTCATTCTGGAAAGTAGCAACAGGCATGGTTGATGCTATGCAAAGTGGAAGTTCCAGTTTCAGATAAGTGGTGACGCTCTGCAATTCTATCTTGTCCTGCTTGATATATCCAAGCAACAACAGGCACATGCTTGGCGTTTTGAGAAATCCAAGCAAGAATAGAAAGATTGGTGAAAGTGTCAGTTCCTGCCTTCCCTTTTGACCGGATAGTGGAGGTACGAAAAGGAGGCATGTAAAGCTACACTCGCATGCCTTTGCTTGTTCTATACTTTCAACAGAAGTCCTCATGTCCAAAATTCCTAGCTTCTATTCTGGTTTCATCAGAAAACATTACCTGCGTAGCTCTCGCCTGAGATGTAGAACTCTCTGCCCTTGTACTCCGGGAATCGCTCCAGCCAGTTCAGCAGAAAGCTATAAGCATCTTCAGCTGAAAGAAAAAGGATCACGATAACACAATTTAATGTATTCATCTAGATAGATGGTCAGGCAAAATTTTTGAATTAACATAGGATCATTGTTTATGATCAATTTACCTACAAATTCATCATTCAGGTTGTCAAGGTCAGCTGATGTGTTGGTGTATGAGAAGCCAACCCCAACAGGGGACTCCAAGAACAACAGGTTTGCCTCTGGCAAGAACAATTCAAAGCAGAACAAGTTTAATCGTTGCACTTTCAACACATTCAATTATCTTTTAAAATACTAATTGAACTTTGATATGAAAAAGACCCGGGACTTCAAGACGCTTGCACGCGTGTAGTTCACCTTTGTTCCAAGCATACTGGTTGAACTCCAGCGCTGCTCCTTGCGTGACGACTCTCAGAGGCCCTAGTTCAGATGCAGCTCCGTAGCCAATCGATGAGCAACCGGGTCCTAAGGTGACAATCGGAAAAGTAAAGCTTCTCGAAAACATAAGAGCGCGTATCTTTTGCGTGTTCCAAACAATGAAGTGTGAAATCAAGTGACACATAGGACAAAAAGAAGTTCAGCAAAGTGATCATTAATTAATTAATAAAAAAATCATCTTAGCTTCCAATGATCATAAATACAGTGTACATGGAACTTGAACTCAGAAATCAAATGAATATGAATTCATCCAGAGAAGAGCACTGAAAGAGCAGAGGTGCTAGTAGGAATAAAAATGGCAGGTGATCACTGAACACCAACAGAAGCAGCAATCCAAAAGTACTTCACGGAGCAAGTAACCAAGAACTGAAACAAGCAGCAGCAATACGCTAACTAACTTTTCATAAGTAGAGAAACTCCCTAAATTTCCCATCAAATACTTAACAATTTGACTCGATCATAAAGTTAGTGCAAGCAAGGCTGCAGCACCGTCCCGACCTCCATTGAGCCAGAGGAGGAGCGGCTTCTCCTCCGGCGTCGCCTGCGCCTCAAAGAACCAGTAGAAGAGCGCCCTCCCGCGCCGCTCGTTCACGGTCACGTAGCCGGCGAACTGCGATACCCTCGGGCTCTCCGGCTGGCCGGGGAGCCGCGCCAGCCTATCCGCCTCTCGCTGGTCGTCATCACCGGCCAGCGAGAGAGAGCAAGACGAGAAGGCGAGCAAGGCGACGATAGCAGAGACGAGAGTGAGGCTCCCTGCCGTCGCCATGACAGATGGAATGGAGCTTGCTTGGCGCTGATGCCGACGGGTGATTGCTTTGTGCTTTGGAACTTGCGAGTGCTCTTCTTCCCTGGGTTCTCAGGGGTTGGGCCGCTTGGTCGTCTGCTACGCCTCTCGCCCATAATTCCTTGTGTTTGGATCTTATCTCTTGGCCCAAAACAATTAGCTTACACTAATATTTGGGCCCATTTTTAGCTGGGTGTCATTATACTTTCTAAAGAAAAGTTATTTTCGCCTCCCTCAACTATAAAAGTAGCGCAATCTACACTTTGAATTACAAAACCGGAGTAACGCAATCTACATCTTAAATTACAAACGTAACCGCGGTCCTTCCATTAATAAACCAGCAGCAGCACTATAGCTCAAAACTTCTCTCCGGATTGAGCTCCACGAACACGAGCAAATCTAGCTCCACCAACCGGAGTCATTTTCTATTGATTTTTGTGTTCATCCTTTTGACTGCGATTTGAGGTGCAATTCTTGGGGGATTTGGATGCTAGGACACATTAGAATACATTTGAGTCATCAATTGATTCTATATCCTCACGAGCACCATTTAATTTCTGTTTTCCCCAATTTGCTTAATTTTCTAGGCTTCCACGAATTTCCAGAAATTGATGCTAAAATCTCAATCTTTTGGGGGGCTTTTTGATGGAATAGATCACACATGTGGGGATGAGGTTGTGGCTCAATTTACGTGATTTTTAGAGATGATTTAGTGAGGTTCTGAAAAATTGGCTGCCTCGAGCAAGCCTTGTGCGATGAAGGCCATGAGCGGTAGCAGGAGGTTGGAGAAGACAAGGCTGGTGTTCAGCGGGAAGAAAGAAAAAGAAAAAGGAAAGAAAAAAAAGGTGATGTGGCACTAACGTGTGAGACCCACGATGCCACGTGAGACAAAACCGCTTTGAGAACCGCCCTAGAAGTCAAATTGCACCCACCCTTATAGTTGGAGGACCGCGGTTACCCGGTTTTGTAATTCAAGATGTAGATTGCGTTACCCCTTATAGTTGAGGGAGGCGAAAAGGATTTTTCTCTACTTTCTATAACAACATCGGCCCAAAGCCGTTTATTAGATTTAACATTTCTTACCATGGTCCCAAAATCACGAATTTTAGCTAAAAGGAAAATTAACTACCATTATTCTGCATCACAAAACAAATATCATTATTCTGATCTGTGCATAAAAAAGTATGCATATAACAAAAATCATTAAAAGCAAAGAAAGATGCATATAACTAAATCATTACAAGCAAGAAAAATCTAGGGGGAAATAGCAAACAACAAAAGATAAAGAAAAGAAAAGCATGTATCCTGTGCCTAAGCAGACACCAAACAATTGAACAAAACTAAGTTTTGCTCTAAAAATCATAATGATGCAGTATGACGATCAAGGCCACATTGGCTTTGAGCTGAGCCGGTGCCGACTTGTCTTGAGATCAAAGGGAATGAGGCACTCGTCAAAATCAGTAGAAATTGGGTCTCCGACGCTTTGAAACACATGGTCACACCATCCAGGCCCGTACAAAATACCTAGTACAAAGTATGCCGACCGTACGATTTGAGTTGCGCAAAAAAACCAAACGAATGAATTGTGTCATTACCGTTCTATCTAAGAGGTCTCAATGTAGCCTTTGTGCAAATGGGATGCCTTGGTGAACCTAATATACTTTTTTAGAGTTTAAGAGTTATTAACTCCGGTCTCATCCCAGAAGAGATGGACCCAAAACAGGTTACAGTGTTATTACAGCCCTATGCGCTCGCCACCGAAAGAAAGCAAAGTTGCTAAAGTTCAGAGAACCTAATATACTTTCTCCGTTTACTTATTAAATATGTTGGGACAACATGTTTAATTTATTTTTAACTAGAAGTAAAAAAACAGAGAGAGTGTATAGCGAAGACCTTGAACACTTGTATAGTCGAATGGCGTCAGTTTACTTGCAGCTAGTGGGAGTGTGATTTCAACTTTTCCTCAGCAAAATCTGGTTCCAACTGCAAGTTTACCCTCAAAGTTCAGTAATGTATCCCAAACAGGTTTTCCAAAAAGGTTACACATTTTAAATTAAATAATTATATATAGGCTCTCTCAAAAGTAAAACGCGTCACAAGGGCATGTACAACATCATTTATTATGCTGTCTATTTGATGCCACCTCAGCAAATATATCCAACGTGTACAAGAATTAATGAAGAAAGAGGGAGCTGCCGTCGCCTCGCCAGACGACGGCACGGGCTCGTGCTCCCAGGAAAACGACGGCTCCAACGATGGGTTGTATAAGAGCAAGTATTACGAGGGTCACACAGCCGGCGAAATCCAATGAGAAGGAGGGAGAAAACAGAAGAGAGAGAAGAGCGGGCGACTCACCGGACGCCGGCAACCGAGCGGGCGAAATGCGTTGATTGGCTGCTGGCTCCCGCTTCCCCTCTCAATTTCTTGCACGTCTCACCAGCGCCATTAAAGAATCGTAGGGCCTGCCACCATCGCTGGCTGACTGGGCTCTCAACACGCCGGCAAGCGGGCGTAGCATTATCCTTGCTCTAAGCCGGCGCCGTCTCCTCCGGATCGAGTGAAAAATCGAGTCCCGCATCGCACTCCCTCCCGCCGGCGAGCAGTAAGCCTTTACCTGCCGCTGCGCTTCGCCGTGTCGTTCGCGTGGAAGAAGAAGAAGCGGCCGGTTGATGTGCAGTGCCCAAACTACGGCGATGGCTGGATTTGGTCGTGGTGGACATCACCTGTGGGACAAGCAGGAGGATGTGGCTGGGTCGAACCGTGGAGGCAACCAACGCCATGGCCATCTGCGACGGCAAGGACAAGCACCATCTCCAGATTTTTCTTCTTTTTTTCCTCAGCTCAAAGGAATCGCAGCGCAGAGGATAAGGATTGCTACTTTTCTGATTTAGCCCTTGCCATTATGCTCAAAGGCCCTTCTTGAAGATAGTTTTAAATAATAGTCTTTGAGTCTTGCAAGAGTGATGCAAAATAAAACAAAAAAAATAGATAAAAAGAAGTGTAATTCATAAACATCATAAACCATGATTTCTCTTATACAAGCAACAAAATGGCCTACAAATATCAAATGTACACTCGATCACCTTGTTTTATGGTCTCATGTATAAATTAAATAGTATAGAGACAGTGTAATAGACAACTCACTGTACAAACTGTCTATTGAGTTGTCTGTATGTAGTAATCAAGATATTTACAGACGGCAGCCGTCTAAACCACTGTACATGCCCTAAGCCTACCGTGAAAATGACACGTGGCCGATCGAATTGACACATCGGATTATTTACGCACGAAGATGCATACATATGCATGCATGCGTGCGTACGTAGATTCCTAATGTTTCGCGGCTGATGCATGCATGCGAACCGAATAATCGAACCACTTCGTCTTAGTTTAATCTCACTCGCCTGATCAGGCAGCGCTGCGATCAGGGGCGGAGCTAAGTACAAAGCTCCGGGTGCGACCGCATCCACGGCAAAATGAATCTTCAATAGTATTCATACTTTTTTCACCATATATGCACCCACTAGAGTATCTATTTATGCACCTATAATGTTAAAAACACAAGCTTAAGAAGCCGCAAAAGAAGTTCCGCACCACCCTCCATTGCGCTCTAGCTCCGCCACTGGCTGCGATGAGGTGGCGCACGTTCTGTTCATCGGCGTTTCGCTTTCGAGTTTGGGACATAGAAAAAAGACGCCTTCTAAGCAGGATAAACGTATTTGGTGGGCATGTTCCGGAAAAGTGTCGAGGCATCTATCACACGTATTCATATGCATGTACCAAAATAAAGCAGTGTGTATGCGTCCTCATTTTCTGGTTTATTCGGTCTCCTCTCCCATGGTATATACTTGTCGACAAAAGAAAGGAAATAAGTTAACAAAATAGGTTAAGGAAGTGCCGGCCACTCATTTTAGCTTTGAGCATCTCCACATCATCAGCAACTAAACTTTAAGCAAAAAGTTTAAGCTCGCGTTAACTAACTCAAAGCTACCTTCTTAATTTGATTCGAAAGGCGCCCCAAAGGAATCCATACTAAACTAAGCCTGTTGTCCATTATTTTCGAATGGCATGATCAGAAAATTCATAACAATTAATGACATATCATACCATCGGTTCAAAGTAGATATCAAAGTTTTTTGGGGGCGAATTAGAAATCATTCAAGTTAGAATGAGTGAACTAGCTAGTAAAACTGAAACTTTGAAATATTTAGGTTTTTCATAATTCAGATCCAAAAGTGTGCATACAATATATATATTACACAGCAACCCCAACAGCCTAACAATGTCTGAGGAAATATGGAAACTGTGGAACATTGAGAACCTTGTTGATGTTCTGCAAGTATATTTGCATCAAGTAAAATGGATGGACGTGTAAGTGCCACGTTCAGTGACCGTGCATCTCACTTGAATGACTAAAAATTATTGTGTTTAAGTGCACAAATCATAGGTTAG
Source organism: Eragrostis curvula (assembly GCA_007726485.1). Lineage (NCBI taxonomy): Eukaryota > Viridiplantae > Streptophyta > Magnoliopsida > Poales > Poaceae > Eragrostis > Eragrostis curvula. The sequence goes on along the minus strand of CM017445.1, from coordinate 5,565,395 downwards.
GTAGTTAATTAACTAGTTCTCATCCCAATTATCCACAAACTATAGATTAGATTCATAGATATGTCTGACGTGGTAACCAGAAACCAAGACCAAAGAAAAAGAGAAAGGCTACCTACGGTTTTATATGTTTTACCTTGCGCATAGTAGAGCCAACATCATAGGAAGAGGTAGCAGGCATAGCTTTTATAAAGACACCCAGACAAGAGACAAAAAGAGAAGCTAAACTACGCTAGGATTAAGGGCCTGTTTGTTTGAGCTTCATCAGGCTCCCTCAGACCAAAATACTGTAGATGCACTGTACAACACTGTAGCAGAGAGCGGCTCCTTCCTTCCCGGGCAGAAATGAACTAAAGAGGAGGTGGAGCTGGTGAAGCTTGGTTTGGGCAGCTTTGCCGGCTCCCTGCTACAGTCTGGTGCAGCTCTAGTTGCCGACTCCCTGCTACAGTGCGAAACAGTACTGCTACAGGTTTTTGTCAGAGGGAGCCGGAGCTGGTGAAGCTCAAACAAACAGGCCCTAATTTTACAAATCTCTTGTGTCTAGTAAAGTTGGTGCCTTCTGACCTTACTTAACTACTCTACCTTCTCATGCATGTATGCGTGCGTGCAACAGAAAAAAGTATATGCCTCATCATGCCGAAATGTTCTTACCATCCGACACTTGTTCGAGAACCTAAGATAAATTATTTGCAGCGTTGTTCCATCTTTTAAAGTAGCACTTAATCAACATATCTTTTGATTAAACTAACACGCTCACTCCGTCATCTTCACTTATAGTCATGCACGGCGCCGAACGAAACCGGGCCTTGTCTGCCAATAATTGTACTCATACGTACTCATGAATTTCATTTTGACTTCGATCATGTACCAATAGTTTATAGAGATCAGGTGAGAAGGTGATGAACTAGTATTAATAAATATCGAAAACATTGCATCTGTCATCAACCCCCATTAGGATAAGCTCAGATAGTTTATGATACAGTTAAGCAGCATATATACGCTCAAAAGCCCAGACACACAGGTGACGAAGCAAAGCATGGATTATTGATGGTTCATGCATGGAGCCCTGCACCCGAACAATGTTTCAACGCTCCGGTTAATTATTTATTCTGTACAGTTAGTTAGACAATTGGATATATATAGTAGCTAGTCGCGTGTAATTAATAGCTAGAGTACTTGATCATGCTACCTAAAGACTGTTTTGGAATCTATTCGTGCATGTGTGAGTGCTTCTCTATCTAACACGTAGAGTTATTAGATGCCATGCTAGCTCCACAACGTAAAGGCAGACGCCTTGTATGCTTTTTGTCTGCTTTGATTTACTATCTTTTTGAAGCAATATATTGTCTGCTTCAATTGACTTCTAGCTGATGCTGACCACTAAAGAGGCAGTTAACACATTGCAAGTTGCACGTACGAGCAAAGCAAATTGTGTTCAATTCCTCCAATTGTTCATTTCATAATTATTCCTTCTTTAAAATGCAATTAATTTGCTAGACCATTTTTCTTGCCCAATTGTGCCTCGATCTGTTGCACCATACATCACCATTTGAAAAGAAAAAAAAAACTGCAGTATACATTATGTATCTTGGCAAACACAAAGTTAATAAGAAAACCAAATCTACATATCTCGTTATTACTAGTTCCATTCTTCCCTTTTGTTGATGTTTGTTACCTTAAATTTGAACGATTAAGTAAGTCAGCACACACAATTGGCCGAATAATATTCATCCCAAGAGAAAATACAAATAGTTTTTTTTTCCAGCAGATAATATACATAATGGTGTCATCTAGCTTTAGCTATGAATATATTTTGTGTCATCTATCAACATGTTGTTAATAATCGACTATTTCCAAAATGAAGTGACGTCAGGACTCGACTTCCCATCGGGCGACATATTTCATAAGTTTGTTGGACCCCCAACGACTGGTGAGTGATAAGCGGTGATAGCTACCCGATTAGGGTTAAGACATTGACAGTGGGGACTTAATTTGATGATTAAATGATCGACCATCCTGACGGACGAATAGATTAACTGATTATGACGTTGTGAGATGATGTGGAGTCAAGATTTATTAATGTGTTGATGAATCTGGTCCCCCTAGCCTTCTCTCCCATCCTATATATGTTGATTGATCTGCAAATGCTTTTGTTTTTGCACCTAATGCTTTTTTCTTTCCATTATTTTTCTGTAAGCCGTATTCTGTTACATCTATATGTTTCTCCAATTAGTTAAAGATCTCCAAAATTATGATAAAACAAAAAGAGACCATATTCATATGCAATTTTGTGCTGAATATCCTGTTCTTGTATTTAGGAATTGTATAGGTAAACATTTTCAGTTCTAACCATAAAAACATATAAATAATTTTAAAAAGTGGTGGAAAGATGGAAAATCAGATATTGACTGTAACACCCTATGTTTTGCCCATAATGAAAAATCACTAAAAAATTTGAACTTTTTCAAATTTGAACAAAATTCAATCAAAGTAGAAGTAAATTCCAAGCCAAATTCAAAATTTCGAATTTTAAATGTGCATCAAACACCACCATCTGCATATTTGGAATTTTCTGATTTTATTTATGTGTTCATTTGGTTTTACTACTATTTCAAATTTGAATCCCATTCAAATTTGAATCCTAGAAAATTTCTGAAAAACGTTTGAATCTCTTCTTTCCACCTGGGCCGCCCTTTTTCCTTTTCTCCCCCCCGGCCCGCTCATTCTCTCTTTTTCCCGCGCGCCCGCCAGCGGCCCAGCTCCTCCCGCCGGCCCAGCAGCCGCGCCAGCCCGCTCCACCGCGCCGAGCCACTGACAGGTGGGCCCCACCTGTCAGTGTCGTCTCCTTCCGCCTGACGCCGCGCCAGGAGCGCCCATGCCGGCCATCGTCGCCCCGTCTCGTCGCGCAACACCGCCGCCGCAGAGCTTCACGTGCGCACGCGACGCCGTCGTCACCACGCTCCCGTCCCGTCGCATCGCCTTAACCTCTCGCGCGCCCCTTCCCCCGCGCGGACCGACGACTTGACCCGAAGACCGGCGAGCCCCATGCCTCGACGCCAGCCCAGCTCAGCCGCGCCCCCGTCTCGTCGCCTCCGACAACCTGTGCTCCGCACTGTGGTCGTCGTCACGCTCCCGTCCTCCGCGCCTAACCCTGCGCCGCGTCGCGTCGCATTGAAGCCCGGTGACCGAGCTGACGACCACCGTCATGACCGCGCCCAACGGCTCCTCCCCGGCCGCCTATAAAAGGCCACCGAGCTCCGCCTCAGCTCCCTCTTCTCCTCCCCGAGCTCAGCCGCCTCCAATCCCCACTCCAGTGCCGCCAATTTCACTTTTCCCCGTCGCCTTCCCCAACTCCGGCGACCTCCTCTCGGCATTCCCGGCGAGCAATCCGTGGGCCTCCGCCCCTCTTTCTTCTTCCCTAAGCTCCTCCGAGCTCTGGCTAACCTCGTCGTGCCCTCTGTTTTCACAGCTGAGGCACGGAGCATGGCAAGCACCGCGGGATAGGGTTCCGGCCGCGGTGAGCTCATCGTCGACAAGGTTTCCGGCTTCCCCAGCCCTCTTCGAGCCCACCGTGAGCTTCGCCCTCCTCTCCTCTCCTTCCCGCGCCCCTTCTCTTCGTTCCCCGCGCACGGGCGCGTGCCCCACGTCGAGGGCCGCCACCAGCCGCCGCGCGACCTCGTCGCCGGCAGGCTTTCCGGCCGCACCTGGCCAAGCTGAGGTGCGCGCCGCACGCGGCGCACTCACGCGCATGCGCACGGCCACTCAAACTCGTGCGAGCTTGCGCGTCTGCGTCTCCCCCCTCGCGCGCAGCTGCGCACCGCCATCTCCGGCGAGCCCGCGCCGTCGCTCCGGTGCCCCTCGTCGTCAACACGTAGCCGTCGGAGCTCCGCCGCGCCGCGTAGAGTCCGTAGGTGCTGACCTCGTCGCGAGACGTGCCCTGTAGACGACGCCGGCGACGTTTCCGGCGACGCGCCGCCGCGCGCGCCGCGCTCCGGCGCCTTTTGACCGCGCTGCTCCGCCGTCCGACGTGGCGTGCCACGTCGGCACGCGGGCCCGCGACGACCGGGTCGCCTCGCCACGCGGCAGACCCGGTGCACCGTGCACCCGCCTCACAGACGCGCCCGGTCCACCGCCCGTGGGCCGAGTTCACAGCATAGTGTCGCACAGTGAACCTGGCCCACTGACCCCACCTGTCAGCCTCACAGACGCTCTGTAAACGCTAGATCCACACGCAGAGTGTACCCAAAAAGCTATTTCAAGCACTTTCCTTTATCAGAAAAATTCCCAAAAATTCCTAAAAATACTAGATTATTTCCTGATCATTTTACAACACTTGTTTACTCCATAATAATTAGGATTATGTCTATGCTTAATTACTTAGCTTAATCCTAATTATTTCCTATGTTGCAAACTTGTAAAATTCATATCTTTTTCATCGTAGCTCCAATTTTGGTGATTCTTCCACCAAAATTCATCAAAAATCATAAGCTATTTAATGTTATCAAAACCCTCTGTTGTTGATCTCTTTTTGGTCTTCTTTGATTTATATGCTTGTTAATTAATTGTTTGATCGGTAGTTAATTCGATCGTCGTTGCTTTTGATCAATAGAGGAGCAAGTCTTTGAGGAAGGAGCTGAGGATCCGGATTACGAGGACTTAGAAGAAGAAGACTTTGGTGAAGGCAAGTTCTAACCCCATTGATCATATTGATCCCATGATTGCAAATAGTCCTATTTAGAGCCTGTTTTGGAAATAACTGTGCATGATATTTTAAATTTGCTTTAAATGCTAGATGATCCTATGCTGATGATTGCCATACCTTGTTAATTGTTCATCCACTGCCTTGTTAACCCTAGGTTTCACTGTCATTAATTCCTTAATGATATGTTGATATGCTATGCTGCTTAGGACTTATTACATGTGTACTTAATTAATCTTGCTATACATGCTTTTGGTGTAAAATTGGTGTGTGTTTGGTGGAGTGCGTGTGTGTGAATATGAAATGTGGGATGGTACTTTATACTAGTAATAATTGCAACCCATAGTGGGATACTTCTGGCGGGAGCAGGCGAGGTAGTCCTCAGTGGGGAGGCCTATCTCTGGGATGCGATTCCTCCTTCGAGGATAGCTATTGAAGATGCTTGCTTCGGTCGTATAAGGACCGGTTCATGTGCCGCCTTGCCTAGCACCTTTCGTACAACCACATGCCTTGTATGGGAAAGGTTTGGAACCACACCCTACTATAGTGTTCACCCGGTACCCACCTGGAGGGCAGGAGTTGCGGCGGAAGCCAGGAGAAGACTCGACATGGCAGGTGTCGGGATCCGGCGTATGGTGATTCTTCAGGCCTTTCTACAGGATAATGATGATATTGTGAAGCCCCTGGTCGCAGTATTTCCGTGGTGGTGCCGCGGTGACACCAAGTAGGTACGGGACCATTAGTGTGTCTGTCCGATCCATGACGATGGGGAGGGCTGACATGCCTTGTGGGGAATCGTGTACAACCTCTGCAGAGTTACAAATCTATCATGATAGCCGTGTTCCACGGTAATGGGCAACGCGAAAGCTTGTGCCACACAATGATTAGTATAACGGCGTGAGTAACCTCCTTGGTGTGTTTTTGGAATACTCCGGTGTGGAACCGTGTGCTGGTCTCCAGCCAGCGATAAAAGTGGGAACTGGCGGGATGGACTTTGTCTCCCCCAGGGCCAAACAACCCCATTAATCCTCAATGATGACCTTGATTAGTGGTTTGCAAACTGCTTTGTTTTACAAACAACCCCTGCATAAAACTGGCCTTTCGCCCAGTTACTAAACCCCCGGCCTATCCTTTGATAACACCCTTGCATGCTTATACCCCTTGCTGCTAGGACTTGCTGAGTACCCTATGTACTCACCCTTGCTTTAATCATTCAGATGAGGAACCTGAGTACCAGGAGGATGGTGATGAAGAGTAGGGTCCTGTCTACACTCAAGATGCCTGTGCTAGTACCGCTTCCGACTTCCGTTGTAGTAGTGTTTAAGTGGTTCTGCTGTTGCAGCCCACATGCTTGATGATTGTTGTAATAAGTGGCCTCGGCCGTTTGTTGTAAGACCTTTTATGTATGAAGGCTTGTATGAGACTCGGTAATAATTATGTAAGTGATGACTCTGTGATATCAGTCTGTGTTAAGTGTTCGTATCAGCGTCTGATCCAGGGACTGGTACGGTAAGCACTAGTGCTCCAGAAATGGGGTACGACAGAGTGGTATCAGAGCCATGCTTGACCGTAAGATGGACCCTAGGCTGGAAACGATTGTGAGAGTGTGATATTTTATATATATAAACTATATTACAAAATTTACTCTCAGCTCTGTATTTACTTTACAAATCGTTTTGCTATTTTGTACTTACCCATCTTCAACTTTTGTTGAAACAGATGGAGGACCAGCAGCTAGACGACGGGTGGACCCGCAGCTACCAGATCGGCGTTTCAGGCTTCCCCACTCTCCTGTGGGAAGCGTTGCAGAGGTTCGGCTACACTGACCGCCCGGAGTACCGCTCCCTCAGCTTCGTCCAGGACGGCACCCAGTACTGTGAGGTGCAGGTGACAGTTCTTCAGCCGCGTACACGCCCAGACCTGGAGCCCCTGACAGTGACAGCTTTCGGCACCCAGCCCGGAGACGCCCACCAGATTGCAGCTCGCAAGACCCTGCTACTCTTCTGTCAGCGCCACGAGGAGGAGGTACGCGACACCCCGTGTCGCTACTTCCCGCTGTACGAGCACACCGAGACACAGTGGCAGCACAGGTTGAGTGCTCTGCAGGGACCAGACCAGCGTGAGGAGGACCCCACTGTGGTAGCGTCAGCTTGGTACATCATGGCTATGGACAGTCTGTTTGAGTCACGCCAGAGAGGGTTCGAGAGCAGTATCACCAGAGCTGAGGCAGCAGAGACTAGAGAAAGAGACCTCCAGGAGCAGCTCCAGCAGACCCAGACTCAGCTTGCAGAGGCCCAGGCACAGTCCACACAGACAGCACACGTCCTTGAGTCGACTGCACAGATGTGGGACGAGGACAAGCAGAAGCTCGCAGAGATTCAGGCCCAGCTTACAGCAGCACAGTCTCAGCTTGCACAGCTTCAGACCCAGCTCGCCGAGTCCCAGACAGAGCAGACACAGATTCAGTCCACTCTCGAGGCAGCTATGGGCCTTTGGGAGGAGGACGCTCTGTACCTCATCAGAGAGGTCGACCGCTGCTACGTGAGGCTTCACCAGGTTGGAGCAGGACCACGTCGCAGGTTCACTCCGAGGATCGGGGGCCCCAGACGCCACCTGCACTACGCCTGCCCGACAGACTCAGAGGGTGACTCCAGCGACAGTGAGGACTCAGGAGGTGCAGGACCGTCGGGAGGAGCACCGCAGTCAGCTCCAGCTTCTCCCGAGGTTGCACCAGCTCCAGCTCCAGCACCAGCTTACGGTTTTCTGTCAGAGTCAGACGAGGAGCCCTCCGAGGAGGAGGATGCCCAGATGGCAGAGGACGACCCTGAGCTAGAGTTACTAGAGGACCCTCTGCAGGGTGAGGAGGACACTGAGTCAGAGTACGAGATGGACTACCCGTCAGACCCCGGCAGTGACTACTCGGACTCGATGGACGAGGACGACTTCCCAGTACTCGAGGGTTACGTCCCTCAGTACATGCTAGAGATGGAGGAGGACGAGGACCAGGGCGTGGTCAACTTTGTGCCAGTTAGTGACGACCAGCCTGTGGTAGTCGACCCTCCGGCACCGCAGCAGCCAGCACCTGCAGACGTCCCAGTTCAGCAGCCGCCAGCACTACCAGCAGGTCACCAGCTAGCACTGATGGCAGACCCAGCAGCTCAGTTCCCACCTACACTTGTCGCACTTGGACCACTGTTTCCGTTCCAGCCGGTACTTGCAGCTCCCCCGGCTCACCTTCAGCCAGCAGCTCCACAGCAGGCGCCAGCACCGCAGATGCTCGGAGACGCAGACCTCTTCGAGTACTACCAGCTCCTTCGTGCCCACGAGGAGTGGAGTGACCCCTACGACCTGTACCGTGCGTGGCGCAGGGACCACGGCTACGACCAGTACTGAGGAGCAGCTACCCCAGTAGGAGTCAGATGCCAGCAGCACTTGAGGCAGCAGTGCTTGTACCCGTAGTGTAGCAGCTAGCAGTTTGTATCTAGTCCAGCAGATGTGTGTCGTTGTATCCTAGAGTACCATGTTGTCGAGTCTTGTTGTTTAGTTGTAGTCGTCAAGTCCTCCTGTGTAAGGGCTTGTGTATGTATGATCGAACCTTGTTATGATGTTTATGTATGCTGTAATGTTGTATTGATGCTGGATCTTACTGTTTGTGTGTTAGCAAATCTTGTGTTCCTGTCTTGTTGCCTAGTCTCGGCCTGTTTCAACCTCGACTTGCTCTCACCTTTCGCAATCCTCTGTCAACTTAACAGATGCCTCCCGCGAGGCAGTCCGCCCGAATACGGCAGCGTCGTGAGCGTCAAGTTGCACACGACGAGGATGCCCCAGGACAGGGCGGTGTACGTGGACGTGGGAGAGGCAGAGTCAACCAGCAGCGTGGCAGAGGCGGAGGCAGAATTGGAGGCCATGACCAAGAAGATGAGGCAAGCCAGAACAATCAGAACAACCAGGACAATCAGGACAACCAAAATAACCTGGAAGGCCAAGATGAGGGTGAAGGTCACCAACAAAACCAGAACCGAGGTGGAGGAAATCAGAACCGTGGCAGAGGTAGGCGAGGTGGACGACATGGACCCTTGCCCAACCCACCTGTCACTAACCTTGTCGCTGTGATGGACAATCAGACACGTCTGATGGAAGTCATTGCTCAAGGACTTCTTGACCGTGCACCAGGTCCCCAGACCAAGATGTCGGAATTCATGAGACTCAGACCACCGACCTTCGAGAATGCCGAAGAAGACCCTCTGGCAGCAGATGATTGGCTGAGAGGTATCACCAAGAAGCTTCAGGTTGTAAACGCCAATGACAGAGAAAAAGTCCTTCTGGCATCGCACCAACTCATGGGAGCAGCCAGTGAGTGGTGGGACAACTACCAAGAAGCTACAGAGGACCCCGAGGCTATCACTTGGGATGAATTTCAGGAAGAGTTCAGGAGATACCACATCCCTGAGGGTATCATGGACATGAAGGCAGATGAGTTTCGCTCATTAAAGCAAGGAGCCATGACTGTGAATCAATACATCAGAAAGTTTATGAAGCTTGCACGTTATGCACCTGAGGATGTGAACACTGATAAGAAGAAGCAGGACCGCTTCAAGAAGGGACTGAGTCCTAGTCTGAAGATGCAGTTGGTCACTCACATCTACCCAGACTTCAACACTCTGATGAACCGTGCCATTCTTCTGGAAGACGCACGTTCTCACATCGAGAGTGACAGGAAGCGCAAGTTTAATGCTCAGAAGTTCAGACAGCAGGAAAGAAACCAGAGATCAAGAGGTAACTTCTCTCAGAAGCCCAGGTACCAGCCAACCATGCAGTACAGGGCCTCATCATCGAACCAGCAGAATGCAGCACCCTCTTACCGCAACCAGAATCCCGGCAGCCAGCAGAGGAGCAGTGCCAGTGTTACCCAGCCAGCGCAGAGTGACAAGAGAACATGCTTCAACTGCCGTGAACCAGGTCACATGATTGCCAAGTGCCCTTATATGAACCAGAATCAAGCTCCAGCTCAGTCTCATCAGCAAAGCAACACCAGAACTGCAGTGTCAGGAGTCGGACGTGGTGGACAACAACCCTCAGGACAGCAACGAAGGAACAATCAGACCTTCGGTCGAGGCAAAGTCAACCACATTGACACCCAGGAAGCTGAAGAGGCACCAGATGTTG